>JAASAO010001853.1:0-32781 GCA_017311375.1 Mytilus coruscus | reverse complement strand
TATGTTCATTGTAAAACAGATTAGCAAAAACACTTGATAAATAAATGATGTATTCAAAATTAAAGTTAAAATATCTAGGTCAGCATGTTCATTTTCAAAAAGTATTTGATTCCAAATGATCTGATAAGTATAGATTACAGAGAGGAAATTAGATTTATTTAATGATACAGAAAATTATGGATTAAAATTGATGCTATGTTTAACTGTCGATACTATTTGATATCATTGATAATTCGTTAAGTATGTCGTAGACGGTTTAAGGTGGTACCAAATACCTCGAGTAAAATTAATTTGGCTCGTTACATTTTCATAAAATTTTGACAAAATATTACCATTGACCATTTGACAAAAATATAAATATTTCAAAAAAAATTGGACCTCACACTTTATCGGGAAAGTTTCATTGGATATATAGCAGTTTGAAAAAAAAATTAATTTTGATCATTGTGAAGCTTAATATTTTTCTTAACAATAGAACGTAATTTAAACGTTCAGCTGATTTTTATAGAGTTATCTCCCTGAAGAGTTATGTACCACCTTAAATGTTGAAATTGATAAAATTGCAAAAAATGGTATCAAAACCGGACTTTCTCCTTCAAATCATTGTATTTGTTTCGCTACAATAGACGTTATGTATAAACAGATTACAATCAATAGTACTTTATCTCTGATATTAAAGACATTGGTTGCAACAGTGCTAAATCTGCCCTTTTATGTTATATATTTAACATGCACTGATGGCCACTGTATTTGACGCACCAGAAACAACGCATTCGATGATAAAAGAAAACACAATTCGACATGCATTTCTAGTGATACGTGGAACCCTTGCCAAATAATTGATGATCACTAAAAGTAGGAATAATCATGGAATCTCTTTTACGGGAAACTGCATTGTATTAATCATTGAGAGCTATAAAAAAAAACTTTCAAATTTCAAAATGTATGCAATATTCTAAAGCTAACTTTATCCAATACTCTACCAACCTACCAAAGGTTGTGTGTAGATGCATCAATATTGTAAGAATAGCATTGCTTCATATCTATATTTGAAATATCAATCATAGATGTCAATTGTCAGTATTGAATAGTTAGTCACTGGATTACGGAAAAAAATACCCAGAATGAAATTCTAAAATTTGCAAATATGCAAACAAAGTAATACAATGGACAACAGGAACTACCAGAAAAAAACCATTTAGACAGTATGACAAACCATAAAAACTACATAGACCACGATCATTCGAGTCGATTCCCGAACAAAATAGACGTGGAATGATTATGTCTATGTATTATGACACAAAGACGCAATATGCTCTCTCTCATAATGATATGCGCATTATATATTTCATAACGTAAACTAGATATTTGCAAATATCATTACAAAACAAAAATGCTACGTGTATGCCCGATAAATGTACACAATCTTAAAAATTACAACATTCCTATTAAATACTTTTTTATAAAATATATCGTGCCATACTAACGATGTTCTAATTCAAACAGTCTGTAGAAGGAAATAATTTTAGATAAGGCATACAATAAATACATTATTTTAATAGCTTATTTCCTATTTCCTGTGTTCTTTCCAATATAATCAAAAAAACATTTTTGAATCAAAAACAAAATTAACAATTGAAGTGATTTTTTTAATTTGTGTTATTACATATTTTGTAGTTGTAAGCATTAATTCGATCCCATACTTGGGAAGAATATACAAAAACTTCAAAGGCAAGTAACGGTTGAAACTTTACTAAGTTCATTTGTATAATTACTTTATCATAGTAACATGAGTAAGTGGTCATCTAACAATTCAAATAATGCATCGTTTTATCAAAGCAAAAAAAAGAAGGGGAAAAAGAAATCGGACGACAATTACCAAATAAAACACTATCCAGAAGGCGGATCAAGCTTAAAAACGCAACTTCGGGCATGCTCCAGTTAAAAATATTAGATATATTACAAACTTTAAGAGCTACGAAAACCAAAATGACTTAACGAAAAGACAAACCGAACAAAAAACTGAGCTATGCATGTAGGCAATACGCTATTTGATGATTTGAAACGATTCTAAAATAAATATTACAGCAAATTTCAATAAAACCATATCCGTATTTTCGTGCCAGTAACGAAGTATTTGCTAGCTGGCGGGTGATACTCTCAAGGACTAAACGTATACAAGAAAAGGTATGGATCTAGTATTTTCCACACAGCAATAAATGACCCCGAGTCTACAAAAGTTCTGTTTTAAACGCAGGATATAATAAGAAGAAGTGAAAGGATATATCCTGGTAAGATTTCAGGGTCATGTGCTTAATGGCTATTCCTTTAAATGTTCGAATTAGCAGTGCATTTAGGCTTTGTTATTAGCCGTGTTATGGGATGTTAAAGATAATTCGTGCTACAAAACAATGTCTTATAAACCTAGACACAGAAATCTAGTGATCTAGACACAGAGATAGTGGGACAAATTATTCGACAGATCAAAAATAGATCCTATACAAGATGACTTTCAAATAATCAGTAAAAATAATGTAATGTTCATGTTTGGTTGATTTTCAGACGATGTGTAAAATATTCAATCATTACCTGAAAATAAACAAATGTACAAGTTTAACATGTCTTCGCCGAATCATAAATTGCTTAAGCTTTAAATGTGTGGTTTAGGGAATAAAAGGAAATATTTATTTTTTTTGCATTGTCGGAAACTAGTATTTGTGTTTCAGTTACATTATCATTAGTTATTTGACAAAATGTGATACATAATATGGAACAAGTGCATGAGCAAATACTAATAATTAAGTATCAATATGAAACGTTGGGCGATTATCCAACATTAATCTGTGTCCGACACGATCCTATAGCAATATTATTTAACTATCTTGTATACATGTAGAATATCTATACTGTTAATTTAGTCATTCCGGATTCTGATCCTCCGTGCATTATGTCTTGTCCTTTTCGTAAGGCGTTTCTAATTTTATAGATCATTTAAGCCAATACGATTCAAGATTCATTATCAGAAAACCAATAAGTACTAACGTTTGTTACGTAATATTTTCAAGATGACTTTTATATATATCGAATCTAATAGTATCGCATCGTGAAGCAAAACTCTTGTTAATATATCTATTTGTACTTAGGTATGATCAGTCACTACAAAGCGCCGTTTCTTACAGCCACACTTGCCGGTAAGATTGTATAATGCTAAAGCGTCTGGATGTAATACAATATATTATTTTGCATTGTCTGAAATATGTTAAAATCACATGATAATAATAATAATAATAATAATAATAATAATAATAATAATAAAGATGATGATGATGATGATGATGATGATGATGATGATGATGATGAAATAAATAATCTTTATTTCAAGAGGATAATCCCATTAGTTAAAACTAATCTTCCTGAGAGTCCTCAAAATATTAATAACATATTTATAAAGTACAATATTATAATGATATATACACAATATACAATTGTATATAGATATTAATGAAAAGCATATTAATTTGCACAATTTATGAAAAATTTGTAACATTTTGTTTTAAAAGATACAAGTGTATTACTCATCTTTATTTCTTGTGGTAAATTGTTCCATATTTGAGAACCAGAATATTTAAATGTTTTCTTTTAAAAAAATAGTTTTTGGCCTCGGAAGATTTAATAGTTTTCATCAGCTGAATGTAAATTATAATTTTGATTATCAGTAAAATGAAAGTTTTCTTGTAAATAGTTAGGAATCATATCCTTTAATGATTTAGATATAAGTATTGCCTTTCGATATTGAATTCGTTTTTCCACATTCAACCAGTTTAAACTATTAAACAATAAACTGTTAGCTTCTACTATAACCCTAGCAGATTTCTTTAATAACTTATTAAGTTTATTTATTCCACTTTCATAACAACTACCCCATATATTGCAACAATAATCAAACAATGGCAGAATATAAGCATTAAAATAAATAATACGTATATGCATAAGTAAATACTTTCTTATCTTTTGTAATAAGTTGATTCTATTTGATATTGTACATGACATTTTATCTATTTGCTCATTCCAATTTAGGTTTTTGTCGATATATAAACCAAGAAGTTTTTCACAATCTACATTCTCTATTTGTTCATCTGAAATATTGATATCTAAACTGTTTCCAGTTGAATAAAGCCTCTGTTTTGAACCAATAATCATTGATTTACATTTTTTGGCATTTAGTTTCATACAATTTTGCGAACACCAGTTTTCAATAATATAAATATCATTTTGAAGGTTAGCATTTAACTCATGTACATTATTACCTTTACTATGTAAAGTAGAATCATCTGCATATAAATCTATTAATGAATTTTCTATGTTCAGTGGTAAATCATTGATATATAAAATAAATAACAGAGGGCCAAGGATAGAGCCTTGTGGTACACTAGTTTTTATGCATTTAGTATCAGACATGACGTTATTGACCTTAACTTCGTTCAAACAAGTATGAATCAAACCAGTCTAGTGTTCAGTTTGAAACATTATAATATTCAAGTTTTTCAATAAAATTATATGATTAACCAGATCAAAAGCTTTCTATAAATCTAAAAATATAACTCCGTTTATTTCTCCATTATCTATATTTGTTAACCATTTATCTACTAATTTAGTAAGTGTAGTAGTGCACAAATGTTTAGGTCTGAACCCTGACTGTGTAGTATTAAGAAGGTCATTACTATTTAAATATATATACAAATTATCAGCGATATGTCGTTATATGATTTTGGAGAGACAAGGCAAAACTGCTATTGGTCTATAATCATCAGGATTACAAGCATCCCACTTTAAAAATTGGGCAAACTCTTGCAGTTTTAGAAATACTTGAAATTTACCACATTTGATGCTTAGATTAACAAATATGTTAAAGCTGGTGCAATGACATCACTGCACATACTCAAAATGTTTGGTTCAACATCATCTAAACCAGTTGCTTTAGACTTGTCAAGTTTTTCAAATACATTTTACATCTAAAATACTCATTTCTGCTATAATTAATTTTTCACTACCCTTTGTAACTTTGATTTCACAAATTTGTTGAGTACATCGAAACTTGGACCTTCATCATTATTACATAGTTTGTTATCAACTATACCGTCAGCTATATTTGTGAAATGCATATTAAATGTATTTGCTATATATCAACATCATTTTCAATAACACTACTTTTATATTCTAAATGCGTGATTTTATCATGTAATTTTTGGGATTTAAACTTTTGACATACTTCCAAATAGTTTTACTATCTTTACAATTTGAAATAGCATTTTGAAAATTACTTTCTCTTTGCTTGTTCTACTAAATATGTCACCTTATTTCGCCAAATTTAATAATTATATATATCTCAAATTCTATGAAAATAATCTTTTGGTATCGAGCATCATCACTCATCATCACTCTGGTGGTGGTGGTGGTGGTGGTGGTGGTGGTGGTGATGATGATGATGATGATGATGATGATGATGATGATGATGATGATGATGATGATGATGATGATGATGAAAAATTTTTAAATGGGAACACATGAAAATAAACGTTATTTAACTATTTCTGCTTGGAATGTGCGTGGGCTTGGGGACAAAATCCAAGATGAATCATTTATACATCAAATTCAAAGTGACATAAATATATTACTAGAAACCTGGAAAGGGGAGCGTAAAGATTAAAAAATATTAAGTTATAACACTATCTCAAAAATATGCAAAAAGAAAAAAAAAAAAAAAATGCACGTCGACATAGTGGAGGAATTATTGGTTATTAAAAAAAAGAAATAGCAAAGGGTATAACCAATATAAATGGTACAAAATCACAAAATAGACTATGGCTAAAACTTGAAAAGGAGTTCTTTGGTTTCAAGGAAGATTTATATATATGTGCAATATACGTTCCCCCTATAAATTCAAACTATTTTGAAAATGATTATAACTTATTAGAAAATGATTTCAGTACTTTTGCAAGACAAGGAAAAATACTTTTAATGGGGGACATGAATGCAAGGACTGGAAAATGTCCTGATTTTATTAAAGGAGATTCTTGTCAAATAAATAATTTTGATGCTGAAAATCTAATACCAGATTATTATGAAGTGGACACTGAAATTTCTAGAAACAATCAAGATAATGTTACAAATGTACAAGGTAAATCCTTATTAGAATTGTGTATTGCCTCAAGGTTACGCATATTAAATGGCAGATTTATAGGGGACAGCCTAGGCTACTATACTTATATGTCAATAAATGGATACAGTGCTGTAGATTATGCATTAATAAGCGAAAGTCTCCTGTCCTCAGTGAAATACTTTAAAACTGATGATTTTACTTACTTGTCAGATCATGTACAGATTCAGTTAACTTTAAATTGTAATATAAAACAAATTTTTGACCTTAAAAGTCATATAGAAAAAAAATGGAAAGATTTGAAAAGATATAAAAGGACTGAAAATTCACAAAACTTGCTACTTAAAGCTCTTACGTCAGAGCATATAAAAAATATTAAATTTTGAATTAAATGAGTATGAGGAAAATCAGAAAGGGGACTGAAAATTTAACTAATATTTTTGAAAATATCTCTGAGATTACTTGTAAAATATCAAAAAGATTTAAAAGTAAGAGAAAAAAATATAGACAGGCATGGTCAGACAATTGTGTCTATGAGACAAAAAAAGAAATTAACTTGGTTGGAATAAACTTTAAAAATGTCCAAATAATCAACTTAAACAGAAATATTTTGAATTGTTAAAAAGTTTAAAAAAATGGTAAAACTCAAAAAGCACAATACAGAGAGAAGATATTTAACTCGTTGACAGATAATTTTGATAAGAAACCTAAAGATTATTGGGAAATACTTAAAGGAATGAAAAACAAAACAAAAATGTTGGTAATGAAGTACCGGAAATTTTAAAAGACGAAGAAATAATTACGAAGCATATTCAGACCAAGGAAACCCCACATTTGTAAATATAAAATGGAAAGAGGAAATAGAAAAACAACTTATTAATATTGAAAAGAACATTACATCTAATAGAGAAACAGATGCTCCAATAAAATACTCTGAAATAAAAACGTTATTAGTAAGCTTAAAAATGAAAAAGCTCCTGGGCCAGATACCATTATTAATGAAATAGTAAAATTTAGTAAAAATGTATCCATCAAAAGTATTGTTAAACTGTTTAACCTAATTTTGAATACAGGTATTTACCCATCAATATGGAAATACTCATATTTAATTTTATTGTATAAATCAGGAGAAAAAAGTGATCCTAATAATTACAGGGGAATATCCCTGATAAGTTGCTTACCAAAGTTGTTTAATGCTGTATTAAATGAAAGATTGATTAAACTGATGGAAAATACTATCAGTAATACTCAATTTGGCTTTAGGAAAAATCATAGAACCTCTGATAGTATATTTGTGCTTAAGTCCTTAATAAACAAATACTTACACAAAAATAAAAATAAAATATATGCCTGCTTTGTAGATTTAAAAAAGGCTTTTGATTCTGTCTGGAGAAAAGCCTTACTTTATAAACTGTATAATGCAGGAGCAGGAAAAAAATATTTAATATGAGGAAACAAAATCTGCTTTTAAGCACCAAGAGTGGCATTCAGAATATTATGAGGTCACACAAGGGGTTAAACAAGGGGATTCATCGAGTCCTACTTTATTTAATTTATTTAGAAATGATTTAGATGTAGAGTTTTCAAATGAAAAAAAAAAAACTGTCCATTGGAACTGATTGATACTAAAGTAGGATCTTTACAATTTGCTGATGACCTTTTAATATTATCTGAAAGTAAAGAAGGCCTACAAAATAGTCTGAACAACTTAGAAAAATATTGGGAAAAGTGGCAATTGACTTTAAATATTAATAAAACTAAAACAATGATTCTGCAGCAATATAATAAAAAAGTGGAACCATCTTTTACAAAATATAAAACGAAAATTTGACAAATGTCTCTGAATATTCATTTCTTGGAATTCTTGTAAAAACAAATGGAAACTTATTGCATAGCTCTGAAGAACTTGTAAATAAAGCAAGGAAAGTGATGTTTGCCATTAAAACTTATACTGGTTCTTTAAATAATCTGCCAGTTAAAGTAGCTTGCAGTCTTTTTGACTCTATAGTTAAACCAATAGCCACTTATAATTCAGAAATTACTTATATGGTTACATTTGTTTCAAAATTTAGAGTAGAAAAACGTGCAAATATCCCAAAAACAAATATAGACCTCCTTAATTTTATTAGTAAATCATGTTTAGAAAAATAACATTTGTCTTTCTGTAAGTATATCATCGGAACAAGAAAATCTTCATCAAACATAGCTGTGAGAACAGAGCTAGGGAGATACCCACTAGAGATGCATATTAAAACTCAGAGTATACTTTACTTATCAAGATTACTAAATTCTGAAATTAATCCATTATTATATGAATCCTTTTTACTTTCTAAAAGTTTGGATGAATCAGGTTGCTATACCTGGTTTACATATGTTAAAAATATTTTGAAAGAGGTAAACATGGAAGTATCCATTCTTGAGGGAAACAAAAGAAAAAATTACTCAAAGTTGTTAAAAAAAACCTTAAAACACCAATTTTTAAATTTCTACAAAAATATATTTGAACAAAATTTGAAAAAATAGATCAAAAAAGTAAATTATATTTATATAAAAGTTTGAAGCAAAATTTAGAAATGGAAAATTACTTAAACTGTAAGTCTTTTGAAAAGAGAGGTAACAAAAATGAGAATTAGCGACCATAATTTATTGATAGAAAAAGGAAAACATTTAAAAATACCTAGATATAAAAAAAAAAAACTATGCCCATCCTGTAATACATTGGAGGATGAAGCTCATTTTATTTTATACTGTAAAAAAATTCTAAACTAAAAGATAACTTTATAGGAAATGTTGTTAAACATATGACAGATTTTATGTCCTGGCAAGAAAATCTTTGCCCATCAACCTCAAAAGAAGTAGAAAGCTTAGGGTCCTTTTTTAAACAGGCATTATAACTGAGGACAGGGGACTCTTGATTACTATACTAGTATATATGAAAATATTAATTTTCGCGAACCATTTAGGTCACAGAAATTCCAAAATATCTCATCAGTAAAGAGAGTTGTACAAATAATGTGAATACACAGGACCCCCATCCAATTCATCTTTTGCTAAAAGTATACATCCTTTTCTGTTTTGTATCTACTTACAACATTCCATTTTTCTATAATTTCGATTAAAATATGCCAAAACCTGTAGTAAAAATACATGTATGCCCCAAATAAACATGCCCCGATTGGTTGAACTACTGTGGCCTCGATGTAAAGCACACGCAAAAATTTCCGTTAATATGTTGAACTTCAACCCTGGATTCAACCGATTCACAAACAGAGATTTTCTTGCGGTCAAATGTAATTGTAAGTGCAGTATACTGGTAAAGTAAAATTCTATTCTTTTACAGAAATATATACACATTTTATCATGTTGTATTGTCATGCTTCTGCATATTTACTTTTATTTACGCTGAGCTATAGTTGAATTTAATTCTATAAAAAATTTGTTACGTCAAGCAATAGGAGTAAGAATATTTCGCGCCAAAACAAGAAAATAACCTGCATCATTAAATTATTTTATCATCATCTCTTTGGCATTTCCAATAGAAAATAGCGTTTAGTATCAGAATTTTTGGTAAGATTCTCCAGATGTGGTTCTCTAGACCTTCTTGACGGTCAATTTATCCCATTTATCAATTATCCCCGATGACAGAAATGTCAACCCAGTCGATTTGTGTCATGAGTGAAAATCTGATCTATTTGATGAAATAATTTCTTCATTAAATGTACATGCAATATTTTTGTATTTTTTGTTAACCGTGCACATACCCTTTGCATTTCTGCAAGATAAATGGGTTATGTATGTGTGAATTGTGTAATAACAATAATGGCGGACAATAAAAGTTTGTGACGTCAGTGCGTGATCACGTGACATTATTATTTGTAAATAAATGGACTCTTGTGTAACACGTGTCGAAATCATTCATACAAGGTGCAATCAATCATATATTTTACTATTTGATGATATTTCTGTGTCTGTTTGTAGGTGTTGCAGATCAGAAGTCATAGTTTCATTGTACCATACTAGTGTTAGTGTTCCTGTTCAGTAGTTAGTTGTGAAATTTTTTATAGAATTAGAAGGTAAGTCTTATTATAAAACTAAGTCTGTGAAAAATGACTCAACTCTTCCTGTATTTTTTCCTCAATTTTTGAAACACGCATAATATAAAGAGCATTTGCTTCCCTTGAACACTCCCCCTTCACCCCCTCCCCCGCTTTCTCCAAAACTCATAGTACGAGATAACTGACGTCCAACGGCTGTTTTGCGATTCCGACATTTTAACTATTATTTTCAAATGGACGTCAAGTTACGAGAGTACGAGAGACTACACGGCCTCGAGACTGAAGTATGCTAATTTCTGCATTTAACGTTTAGTAGCCAACCATGATAACAATCGGAACACACTCGGCCATTCAGCTTATTTGCATCGTAAATGAACGAGGTGTTAGATTATGTATTCATATTGACCCAGGGTCATTTGCATAAATCAGCTCCCATAATGCATTGTAAATTACTTTTTCTCGTTGGTCACGTGACAATCTTTCAAAGTGAAAGTTAAAATGCCAGAATCGATGGGTCACTGTGAAAACTGTCCAAATATGATAAAATAAAGGGTGGCAGGTAGATGAAACTTGCATAAATGAAGAGATAAATGAAAAATGAACAAATTGAGGCCCGATTTACATGGATCCAGTCAGCTCCAGAAGCAAAGAAGCAGCGCATCCATTTTGGACGGGCAAATATCCACTTTTTGATATGGGACAAGCTCTGACGTCTCATGGCCCCAGTTCTCACGGCCCCAGTTTGTCTGGCAAAACAGCCGTTGGAGGTCAGAGTAATCTGGACTACAAAACTCAATGGCAATGACAACTACTCTAATCTTAAATTGAAAGCAATGGAAAAGTAAACTGTAAATTATAACTGACTGTCAAAACTAACTTTGACAATGACCACATATTTTTAAGTTCAATGGACATGTAATATATATATATGCAGGATAATACATGGACTCGATACTGCTTCAAGTTTATACAGGTTTGTCGATGAAAAAATAATTTGTTTGCTTACTTAGGGAGCTACCATTTGAATTTTAGGGGGAGGCTAAGATGAAATTTGAAAAAAAAAGGCAGGACAAGAGTTTCGAGTAAAAAACAAGGAAGGATGAGATACTTTGCCAAAAAAAAAAAAGTCAGGATGACAATTTATGTAAAAACAAGTCATAAAAATCTAATGGAAGCTCCGTTATAGTGTTTCCTTCGGAGGGTTTTGGCGTGGTATGGCACCAGCAGTTTTCATACGCCTGTTCATGAGACATATTATGGTATACCTTTGTCCGTCTGTCTGCCCTGATCTGTCTGTTGCCAGCATGTTGTTCACTTACTCAGTAACGCTTTCACCAATTTGCATGAAACTGTGGTGAATTGATTATATCTATTGACGTGAGCTCCTTTAGATTTTAGGAATTTTATATTTTATATTTCCGAGTCGTGGGGTTTTATTCATTTAAAAGGGGATTTTCATGTTTTCGGCCATTTACTCTAAAAATGCTTTGTTCACTACATGTAACTCAGAAACGCTTTCACAAATTTGCATGAAACTGTGGTGAATTGATTATGTTTTAAATTTTAGTTTTTTCCATTTCAGAGTTAAGGATTTTATTCATTAACTAGAAAGGGAATTTCCGGTTGCATGAAACTGTGGTGAATTGATTATATCTATTGATGTGAGCTCCTTTAGATTTTCAGGAATTTTAGACTTTACATTATTGAGTTAAGGGGTTTTATTCATTAAAAAAGGGGGATTTCCATGTTTTCGGACATTAACTCAAAAATGCTTTAAGCAGTTGTCATTTGTCATGAAACTTTGGTTAATTGTTTATATCTATTGATGCAAGCTCCCTTTCAATTTTATAAATTTAAGGTTTTAGGTTTCAGAGTTATGGGATTTTATTCATAAAAAGGGGGGATTTCCCAGTTAGCGGATAATAATTCAAAAATGCTTTGAACAGTATTAAACTTTGTTGACTGCTTTATATCTATTGAAATAACCTCCCTTTATTTTTATGCCCCCGTCGTAGTGGAGGGGGCATTAAGTTTAACCCTTGTCCGTATGTTCTAAAAATAGAGCGTTACATCAAATAGTTGATCTGGGTCCCTGTTGAAATTGTCTTTTGCTCAAAAAGGTAAAGGTGCTGATGTAAATAGATTTCGATCTTCTCTGTGTTTTATCAACTTAGTGTAAGTGATCATAATTATTTCGGTATTGCTCAGGATTTATGACAATGAAATTATGAATGAATTAAAACGAAAGTAAATTTACAGTAAAACTGTTGAATTGAAGCATGTTTTCATGGAGTGTGTGTCTGAGCGAGAACATCTCTATGTTCATTACTTTAGGAATATTAATTTAAAACACAGATTTAACTATTCAGCACCATTAGGGGCCAGCTGAGGCCCACCTCTGAGTGCGGTGCAACAATAAAATTAGTTGTAACAGTGAAACGCCAAATCAAATATATAGTTGAATAGCATTGGAAACCAAAAGTTACAATAAGGGACAACCAATGACCAGATACTTTTATGTAAATACAATTAAACAAAAAAACATTCACGTATCAAGTGTAGTACAACATTGTCATTTATTTATCTGATGTTGCAGGATCATTTAAATTGAGTGTGATCTCAGTCATTAAACCACCCCTTGCCGGTCATATCATTAACCTGGTCGTTCCAGTCAAGGTTTAAGGTGTACCTTAATCCAACTATTTTCTTTTTTTTTTAAAGTAGGTCTGGCGAACAGTTGATAGGACTGGCAAAACTGTCTTACAGGATCCAATGTTCACAAGTACTACATACAAATCTTAAAAACTTAGCCACACCTACCCCAAAAAAAAACCGACAGGTGATCGAATGTGCTCTAGAAAGGTAATTAGTTACTGCAAGCCCCACTAGTGACACCAGTTTATATAAATTTGAGAGAAAATACAAAACTGGCTGAACAGTTAAAACAAACCAGATTCAAATTAAACAAACAATTGCTCATCGACATGATCAAGGTATAAACCAAATAAAACAGCCATCACATATATAATGAAAGAAACATATTTAAATCATGGATGAACATCTCGGTTTGATATAACTTCATTATAAGTTATAACATGCATACATTCAATATTTTGATGATGAAAAACCCCAATACATTAAAGAACTTGGTGGTGAAAAACCCAATTGGATATTTGCTTGAAGGGTGAATTGGAGTTAATAATGCAATTGAAAAAACTATTTCACTCAATTACATAAAAAACCCATTTGTGAATTCTTATGTGGAGCTCTGTTGTATGATGAATCTGATTAGTTCAGTTTGTGGGGAACCAGTACTGGTAAGTCAATAATATGTGTTGTGTTGTTGTACATGTATCAGAATTACAACATCTCATCCATGGGGATTAGTTGTCAACCCCCTTAGTCATGGTTGTCATGGTCTATTGACATTAAATCTTGGGCATGTTACTGCTCAAAATTAAAAATTCAAACCTCAGAAAATTACAATAAGACCACCATCAACATCATCTTAAAAACTACATGTATATGTACATGCATATTAATATTTTGGTGTAAGAAGTTCATCCTCTCGATCTACTTTGTTATATTCCTTTCATATTCATTTAAATAAATGCCACAAGGATTATTAATATACATGTACAACAATAAGAAAACAACCCACTGCCAAAGATAATTGAAAGACGTCTAGAGGTCAATACACAATCTCAAACAATAGACAAAATAAAAAACTTAAAGTACAGCCAATTGCTGAAATGTATTATTACATGTATTTGCAAGATCTAAAATATTATATCTTTCACAATTTTTTTAGTACATGTAGTATTAGCTATAGGTTCAACCTAACATTTTATAAAACTTTGAATTCATTGTGGCTAGTCTGTAAAAAAGACATCAATTAGAGAAGCTAATACTATTGGGAAATTAATTTGAGAACAACAAAAAAGATGTCTATTTCAGGGATATATAATTGGTCATACATGTAGATTTGAAATCTTATTTTATCATGACGTCAGATTTGGATGTCGACTCCAGGAATGGGGGTTGGGTAGAGACTGGACGTCAATCCGAGTCTTATATATGTATATTTATTGATTCAGTTGTGATTGTAAATAGACACTGATAGATAAGTCTGATAACATTTTATAGTTGTAATGTTTGTTCACCTGTTTACAATGATTATGTGGAAGTATGTTCTTATTTCAAAAAGAGGGGCACTCAGCAAATATTATTAATTAGTGCATGAACTACTTGCTAGAAACTGAATGTTTTTACCACATTTTTGTATGTTTTAACTGGGATACGTATAAGTACATATAATATAAAAAATACATGTCTTTTTCAGGACTTCTGGCATGTTTGTTAGATCATAGAGGTGGTTATGAAGGTTGGATGTTCATGACGGTCCTTTATTACAAAGTATATCACTGGATTGAGCTTTTTGTCCAAGTGTATTATTAAAGTGCTTTGCTTTGAGCTCAGTTCATTGGTATGCAAATGCATTCTTTGTAAAATAAAGATTTGACAGACAACTCACATCTGCACATGATCTGCTGCAAGGTAAGATGATTAAAACTGTCAGCACAAGGAGTTGTACCATCCATTCAATGTAAGTATTTAAAGGGAGATAAAAGCAATTTATTTACTCTTGAACCAAACATTTTTTGTCCAGAAGCCAAATAAAAAATGTACAAATTTACCAAACAATGCTACTCGTGCTACTAACTCAAGTGTTTAACAAAACTCGGTAATGACATTTCCGAAGATATGGGAAATAACTCTAGTATACTTATAGCAGGTGTGTCAAATGAATAGATTTTGTATACTACGAAAGACAACTCTTCAATTCTTTTTAAATATTGGTTCAATGAAAGTTGGCGTGGGTCGGCAAACAAGTGAAGAAGTCTTGAAGGCCAAACAAACGGTAAAATGGATTTGTGTCTTTTGTGTTTTTTTTCTCTTTTGTTAGTTGAGTTGTGAGCTTTGTGTCGGTCTGTAGAGTAAAAAAAACCTTCCCAACCGATTTTTACAGTTAGATTATGTTGTGTTGTTACACAAATGCGTTCTAATCTCGTATTATTCCATATATACCTGTTGAAATTTACGTGACATTATTGAAAGAGTATTATTATTTAATAAAAATGACAGAATTAAGATAAATTAAGAATGTACATATCAAGGGACACACAGATCTAATGTGAGGCTGAACAAAGGGTTTGAGTACCACGACGTCAAGGGATACAGTTACGAGAAAAGAACACGGATTTGGGGCCGTACATAGATTTGACTCTATACATACATATAACACAATTTGTCTCAACTTTACACGCATATAACACAATTCATCTCAACTTACATCAATAAAATATCTAAAATAGCATTTGTACTTAAATTATCTATTTTCTATTCATATACTGTTTCTGTACTTCCTTGTATAATACAATTCGTGAATAGGAAACAGAGATGAAAACTACTTAAATTGTGCCACCGCGCTCCCCTACCCAAAAATGTGTCTAATTGTACAAGGTGGCTGCTGGTATCATAAGTATAAAAACTGCAAGTCCGCTTAAGTGACAAAACGCGTAAAAGATAAAGAAGTTACTTAAAATTTGTAATAAGCTATGATTTGAGATTTTTGGATCGTTCGAGTCTCGTACTTTTTTGTTTTTATATATTATATCATACAAATTGGCTGCTGGAAAAAAAATACTGTCTGCATAAGTCTGGGTCAACAGTTTTTAAATTGGCCTCTGTTATATCAAATACGATATAACACTAATGATGATGGATAGATGTTCAAAGAAAAGTGGCAAATAATTTAAAAAGCACATTACCCTGTCCTGATACTACACAGGTAAAATTTGCTTACAGGAATTTCACATGAATCTCACATGAAATTCACGTGAATAGTTTCACGTGAGATTCACCTCAAACGAGCTTATTCATGAAATTCGCATGAACATTTTCATTTGACTTTCACGTGAATTGAGATTCACATGAATCTGACATGAATTTTTTCACTGGAATTTCACGTAAACATTTAAAAAAAAAACAATTGGTATTTTTCATGATTTTGATTAAATTAAAAAAAAATTTAAATTCATGTGAATTTCACGTGGAAAAAATTCATGTGATTTTCATGTGAAATTCATGTGAGTTTCACATGAGATTCACGTGAAACTCACATGAAATGATTTCATGATTTCATGTGAGTACATAAAATGATTTCATGTGAGTTTCACGTATACATGTATGCTCGTTTGAGGTGAAAATCACATGAATTTCACGTGAGATTCACATGAATTTAAATTCACCTGAAATTTATGTGAGTGAAATTTGCCTGTGTATCACATATTTTATTATCCATACTTACATCTGTGATATAAAAATAAGAAGATATAGTATGATTGCCAATGAGACATGCAGTGCGATATAAAATACGAAGGTCACTACTGAATTACAGGATCCTGACTTGGGACCCAAACAAACAGAATGTGGCGGGGTTAAACATGTTTGTTATTTTGTTTTTGTATTCATTCGGATTTATCTCTAAAAGTACACTGAAACAACTAATGATTTTAATCAGACAAGGTTTATAATTTATGTTGTAATTTTAGGTTTTAAGATTGATTCAAATAGTACATCTTGTCTATCTAAGTCATTTCTTGATAGTGTGAATTTTATTTCTCAAACTTAAATATACCAATGTAATTTCTGATCTATAATCTTAATTGTTATTCTTTTGATTGGTATATTTCAAGATGAAATGAAGTACTCCTTAAGCCTCCAAATTATATACTATACGATTCCTATCTTCTACAGTCTGCTACTGACCGTTTTCAGTACAGCCAACTTTCTTATACGCACTGTCGTTAAAAATATATTTATCTGTGAACAAGTATTTTTCATATTTAAATAGTCTATATAATAGTTTTTAAATTATTAACTTTTGACAGTTAATCATAATAACACTTAAGCTTTTTCTGTTTTATATCATTACTCTAATTCATTCAGTAAAGATTTTTTATCATTATTATACAAATTTCATTTTTGAGAATGTGCATTTAGTTTTAATTTTCTAAGGTAATAAACGGAAAACAAATCTTTTACCTTACAAATTATTCAATCTTTTAGCAATTCATAGTCTTTGTAACGCAATAATTTTTAAATCAGTATTATAGTCTTAAACGGATATACAAATCCTATACCGTATACATGACTAGATTGCTGTCGGAGAGGGGTGGTACACATGCAGACACACGTCTCCTAGGGTAGTTATATTAACACAAAATATTTATTATTTTGTAAATTTTATTTTGATTAAGGAATGATATATATCGTAATCTGATTAAAGATGGTGACTTTTTTTTACAAATGAAGTATTATTTAAAAAAAAGTATTATCTGCCGTGCATCAAGTTATCTTATCTCAACACGTTTAGAATTTTAACATTATTCCAGGCTTAGCAATTTTCACCGCTTCCTCTCTCACCTCCCCCCCCCTCCCCAAAAAAACCGAAACAAAACAAAACAAAACAAAACAAAACAAAAACAAAAACAAAAACAAAAACAAAAACAAAAACAAAAACAAAACAAAACCAAACAAACAAACAAACAATATGTTGTCATCCTTTTAGTAAACACTAAATTGGTACACCTAATTCTGATTAAAGCTGCTGAGGACACGAAGTTGTTACACACTGAAACCAGATTGAAATTCCTTTGGTTGAATAAAAGAAAAGTATTCTAGAGTACCGCACAAATTTGTCAGAGAAACGATATCCAGGATGCTAAGGCTGTAACTAGTTTATTATCTAAATTCATCTAAGAAATGTTTTGGCTCATCTGATTTTTCATCGTGATAAAGTCAGTATCAACAATTCCTTTATTCTGAATTTATGTTCACCATTTTTATTCAAAATCATTCACATTTAGACTTTCGAGTCATTATTGAAAGCCATACATTGACCTATAGTTGGTTAAACCTACGTCATTTGGTTTATGGTGAATAGTTGTTAAATTGGCAATCATACCACGTTTTCTTTTTTATATAGGTGTAGGATATTTTGTACCGTGTTTTGAAGATAAAGCAAAAGGATCATAATCCCGCAAATCAGATGCATATTTTCTCAAATATAAAAAATTAAAATAAACAAAGTAGACTTAGATTTACTTATCTTAAACATTTCATCCACTACATATATAACTTTCAAATTAAAACTCTAGGTGTATTTTCTTTTGATTGCACACATTTTTTGCATCAATGATCTTTAATATTTGCCACTTTTTACTAAAATATAAAGGGACAGAAGCAGAAAATAGTTGCATACATGTAGGTGCACAAAACCAGGACATATGTGTCAGAACCAAAACATAGGTGCACAGAAGCAGGACAGTTTTTTTTCAACAGCACATCATAAGAACAATTCAAGGCTTATCAATTGTCACCACTACCTCTCACCCCCTCCCCCCAATTCCCTTTTCCGAATTTGCATGGCTTTTGCAATAAAAAATCGTTGCAATATATATCGCAAAGTACATTTGACAAAGATGGTGAAAAATTAAGCAACATAACGATTGGTTTTGTTGCAGTTCTGATCAATCTGATAAAAATTCAGGTCTTGTGTCCAAGCTTTGCTTGTAAGCTAAGCTTGGAGATAGGATATGAATTTTAATCAGATTGCGTTCTGATCGATACAATGCAAACAAACCCACCAGCACATGTTTGGATCCATCAGCACTAGTCAGGACCAAATCACCAGCACAGAACATTCTCCCAGTGTACAACCTTACACACCATGGAAACAAAATTAATGTTACCCTTCTAGTCACTTAGAAGACCCAAACGATCGCGCAACTATTTGAAAGACCATATCATGTTTACATTTATCCGGATCCTACACTGTTTGTTTGTTTGTATTCTGGTGTTATACGCCTCGTATGGCACCCCTTTATCCTTTTGGACAGGTTATAGTTGTGAAGGAAGTTAGAATACCTAGAGCAAACCAACGACGTCTTGCAATCAATGTCAATTATACTCGGAGCCATTTGTGATAACAAGTTGGGGTGAAAAGAACAACCTTACAGGAAAGATTAACTAAAAATGTAGACAGAAGTAATTGATTTGAGTAACTTAAAATATAATTCAAAAGGTAAAACTATTTTAGGCTTAATCTCTGCACACTAAAAGTTGTCTTCAAAGGCTTTCAAGTTAAAACACTAATTAATAATTAATTAGAATTCTTAAATCTAAGTAACTTTTATTTTCCGTCTATGTGTTCAAAATGAGACAAACGATATCCTTAAATTAAACAAAATTGTAAAAAATAGGTTTTATAATAGCGATTTAATTCGCACGAGAATATGTTTCCTTCGTATATGCCCCAAATTAAGCTAGCGTCAATAAAGAATTGAAGACTTTTTTTGTTGGTAATTTTATTAAGCTGTTAAAGCATTGACCGAAGCACATCTTGAAAATGTATGAAGATAGATATAAGTTCCAGTTGGAATAAATATTCTGAATACTATTTCCACTGGAACAAATATAACAGTATTTGTTCTTAACGGTGTACAGGGTGTACAATATTTGTTTCAACAGGAACGGATATTATGGCATGGTTTATAAAAAGATTAAAGGGGCACGTATGTTAGGCTGAACAAATATACGTTGACTGAATGTCCAAAGATGTCTGAATGCAGTCGTACACGTCCGTAAGAGAGTCATATGCGATAATGGATCGGGAATGGTCCTTAGGGATCAACTACACTCTCCCAATAGTAAGGTGCGTTACGCAATATTCGGGATACTGCGATTTTGTCTAGTCGGAATACAGTCGTGATTATGTCGTGACCGATTCTGCTGTATTGAATCAAAATCGTAACACTGTCCTGTGTCTGATCACACTCCGATATCTGTTTTTCGGATTGCATTTTGGAGCTAGATCGAGAATCGGGACGCTATCGGGACGGATTCTGTTTGCTTTTTTTTTTACATTGCAAAATACATACGATCAGAATCTGGTTAAGAACGGGATATCGTGCACCCGGTCTCGCTCAATTCATTAATTAACAAGGGTAACCAGTTGTCACCTTTAATTTATATGTATTTGCTTAAAGGCTTCATATCAAAACTTCTTGAATCTAATCAAAACGTCAACAAAAACGTTTAATTTAAGAATATTATTCAAAATCTAACCCTATTTTTGTGCAAAATAATTTATAAACAAATATGTTAATAAATGATTTGATACCGCTTTGGGTACGTCTGTGGTTTATATAACTTTGCTAAAATCTATGAGTATAATGGCGTATGATAATATGGATATGTTTTTGACAACATAGCTGAAGCGTCGATATTGCATGTTCCTGTTTATTTATCATGAATTAACATAATTTTGAAATTTTTTATATGGTTGTTATTTCAAGGGCCGGATAAGGGTCCTAAAATAACATGACTGCTCTTTTGACAAAAGAAATATGATTTAAAGAAATAATTCATACGCTCAAGTTTTTTTCTAAATGAACATCGCAAATTCACTATCAATTTTGCTGTTAAAGTAAGAGCTTTTATAAGGGCAAGTCCATATTCTTCTATATATTTTTAAATGTATTATACATGTATATGTACATTTATATACAAATGATTTCCGATTTCAACATGAACTATCATTGTATATATTGGCAGATTAAGGAAGAATTTATTTCAATTGCAAGTATTTATAACAAAATGTAATATGATTCAACGTACAAGGTAGGTATGCTTATAAATCAAATTTACTTTTGAAACTTTTAATCAAGTACATTACATTATCTTTTCATCATGTAGTTCTAAGTCGTAAATATAGTAACTGCCACTGAATTGGTCTGAATTCTACTTGATTTTACTCTACCCCAATCTTAACCATTCTCGACTGTACTGATTTGTACTTAACCCTTATCTTTGCCGTTGAAAATAGTCTGAACTATTAATCGACCAGTCTGAAACAGTCTTAACCCATTCTCGACCTGTACTCGACCAATACTTGACCAGTTCTTGACCTATTTTTTCAGTCTGAACCATACTCGACCAAAGGTCTGAACCATACTCGACCAGTCTTAACCATACTTGACCAAATAACCTCTACTTTTTTAAATTTTAACTGTTTAAATAACTTTCTTTTTAACTGACATGACAACGGCTACAATAAAGTAGATATATATAAAAACAGATTTTTACATCCTTACATGATTATCAGATTTATCCAATCGAGATAGTTAAATTATCTAATTTTAAAGTCTGAGTCTTTAAAAAAATGGTCTTTTATCTGAAAATCACAGCTGTACTGAGAGTAAAAAAACCTTCTTAAGGTGCTTCTTGTATGGCATGTGTTTTTTTTTTTTTTTTTTTTAACAGAACTTAATTAACATTAATTCTTAAATACAAACTACATAGGTTTCATGGTTGTACATACAATAGTTATATAACTATCTTTTTTACTGAGGTAACAGCAGCCAAAAAAATCACTGAAATTCTTAACTTTATATCAGAAATAAATCTATTCTTATTATAATTTGGCATATTTATATAATTATATCTAAAAAGGATAAAAAATCTAAGAAATTATTAAAATTATTCTACTGATTAGGGGTAAACTATAAAGTAATAACTCATGCTTTGGGCACACTCATTAAAAAGATCACACCTGGTCAGAAAGTAATAAATTTTAAATAACATCTATAGAAAATTAAACAGCATCCTGTAAAACTTAAATCACAAGGCCTTTTGAATTTACTAGATAAGTAATACACGAGTTTAAGAAAAACAGGGTCACCTGTACTTAAGTAATTAAACCTTATTAAAGTGCTTCTTATAATGTATGCCATGTCTTTAATTTTTACAAAATTAATGAATCAACCTGAATTTTTACTGTAACTTTGGAACCCAATTCTTTTTTTAAAAGGTTTTTTCAAGGATTGCTATGGAAGTTTTATTATATTAAAGACGGTTTTAAAAACTAAATGTGTCATTTTCAAAATTTTTTAAGTTGCTTCATATACAATAAAAAAAAAGGTTCACTGCGTTATTAACTAAACATGACTGACACCACAAATCTATACCAGGCTAAAGTAAGTAGTGTTAATAATTTTCCAGTCTGAAACATTAAAAAAAATGAATACCTTTTACGATAATTGAATAATGGTCGAAAGTTCTAGTATTTTTGATGTACATAATGCAATGTGAACATAATATCATGTATATAAAAAATCATTTAACTGAAAACTTAATTTATTACACGATATTTTTTAATCTGAGCAGAAATTACTTCCTTTGATCATCTTGGTTTTTTTATTTTAAAGGGGATACACATTGCATATATATAGACAAATGCGTTTTGTTAAAATATACTTTTTCACTTTTTTGGTCTTTTGGAAAATGTTGTTTGTGCTGTATTTAGACCCCTCTACCAAGAAATTTGTTTTGCATGCACACGTATAAAAATTGCGGTTTTTATCCAACGCAATCATAGGTTTGAACGTTGTTTTCAATTTAGACTTGTTTATATTTTTTCGTTTGGGCTTGTATTATATTTTCCTTCGGGTTTATATGATCCGTTCATCCTATTTCGACTCTTTAAAATGCAAGAGTCTATCCTTAATTGAGGTAAATTATATGGCCTTCCAAATACCGTTTCGATCCCTAACATCACTGAAGAGACATTAATTGTCGAAATCCGGATATGGTGTACAAATTGTTGCACCTCATGTTTGCGGTATACCATCTTTTCCGCAAGTTTATTGTTTTCTGTTTGGTATTAAATTAATATGTAAGATCCATTTTTACATCTGGTGATCAATTTATTTGGCAATCGCCAATGGCAGTCAGCAGGGTTTAAGAACATCAGTTGTTCGACCTGTTAGTCAAATGCGTTTTGTTAAAATATACTTTTTCACTTTTTGGTCTTTTGGAAAATGTTGTTTGTGCTGTATTTAGACCCCTCTACCAAGAAATTTGTTTTGCATGCACACGTATAAAATTGCGGTTTTTATCCAACGCAATCATAGGTTTGAACGTTGTTTTCAATTTAGACTTGTTTATATTTTTTCGTTTGGGCTTGTATTATATTTTCCTTCGGGTTTATATGATCCGTTCATCCTATTTCGACTCTTTAAAATGCAAGAGTCTATCCTAAATTGAGGTAAATTATATGGCCTTCCAAATACCGTTTCGATCCCTAACATCACTGAAGAGACATTAATTGTCGAAATCCGGATATGGTGTACAAATTTTTGCACCTCATGTTTGCGGTATACCATCTTTTCCGCAAGTTTATTGTTTTCTGTTTGGTATTAAATTAATATGTAAGATCCATTTTTACATCTGGTGATCAATTTATTTGGCAATCGCCAATGGCAGTCAGCAGGGTTTAAGAACATCAGTTGTTCGACCTGTTAGTCAAATGCGTTTTGTTAAAATATACTTTTTCACTTTTTTGGTCTTTTGGAAAATGTTGTTTGTGCTGTGTTTAGACCCCTCTACCAAGAAATTTGTTTTGCATGCACACGTATAAAAATTGCGGTTTTTATCCTACGCAATCATAGGTTTGAACGTTGTTTTCAATTTAGACTTGTATATATATATATATATATAGAGAGAGAGAGTTTGGTGTAAGGCGATATTAAGATCTTAAATCTTTTTGAAGCGTGTCACAGACGAAATACCACCACTCAATATGACACTCAAAAGAATAGTCTTCCCGACAGAAACTATTGGCGTTTGTGATCTAATCATAGGATATGTCATTGTTATACCCTGGATGCATTGCACTGATCAAAATAATATGTGTTTATAACTACCTTTAATTGGTGACATATAGAGTGAAAACTGACTGGGATTTTTTACAAAAAATATCCTGACCCTGATTTGGTAAAAAAAAATAATCTGTCTAGCACTTTTAGCAGTTTTGCCAATCCCTCAACAAATTTTGGAAATAAATTTTGTGTACTGAACACATAGGGAAAACATTGAATGATGAAAAGCCAGGTGCGCATGACAATCCCAGCCCCAACCCACGGAAAATCAAATGGTCCGTGCCTAATACGGGATGTGAACGTGGTGTCATTATACCAACCCTCTATTGGGTGACCTCTTTGGTGCTTCTAAATGTGGAAGAGTACAAATAACCATAATCAATAAGTGGTGACAGTAATACAGTTGCACATTTGGCTGAACATTCGTTATAGCAAATCACATTTATTTTTCAACTGCAAACTATATAATAGTAATTTATATAATGTAGGTGTTGATCTGATCAATCGCGAACTACGCCTTCATAAACAATGTTGTCCATGTAATATTCACCATCAATAATGGAATCTATCTGTTGTTAAATTGCTGAGAGCGTCAAGGGAATGTGTATCACAAAGTGTTTCAGTGTAAGGTCAATATTTACCGCACATGTATCTGCTACGAAATAAAATTCAATTTTGCCGGGCAGACGTGCAATGACGGAAATGATGACGGCATGTAAAATTCAGAGCCGAACGTCGTGAAGGACGGTCGATCCGAACTGGCTTTTTCCGTTTTAACCCCAAATACCCCTAAAAGATCTTGAAATGAACACATAATAAACTACGCTGGTCATTACCCTTTGTGGTATAAAACAATATTCGTGGATTTTATGTGAAAGAAGAAAACGCGAACTCTATTCATTTAGTAATATAGACTGTTGTTAAATTGCTGAGAGCGTCAAGGGAATGTGTATCACAAAGTGTTTCAGTGTAAGGTCAATATTTACCGTATCTGCTACGAAATAAAATTCAATTTTGCCGGGCAGACGTGCAATGACGGAAATGATGACGGCATGTAAAATTCAGAGCCGAACGTCGTGAAGGACGGTCGATCCGTACTGGCTTTTTTCCGATTTTAACCCCCAAATACCCCCCAAAAGATCTTGAAATGAACACATAATAAACTACGCTGGTCATGACCCTTTGTGGTATAAAACAATATTCGTGGATTTTATGTGAAAGAAGAAAACGCGACACCCAATTTCAACTCTATTCATTTAGTAATATAGATATATATATGTATAAGTTTTGATGAACTAAGGTGTTGATGATTATATTATGTTTATTGTTAAATTTTGGTTTCAATGCTGTCATGTATATTAATTTTGTATTTGATAATGTATTTGATTTCAAATTGTTGTTCAAATTTTAGCCAAGGGAAATGTCTGTTGTTAAAAACAGTTCCTAAATTGATGAAATTTAATAGATAGATACAAAAACTAGGTCTAGGTTGGTTAAGACTTGGTCGAGTATGGTTCAGACTAGGTCGAGTATGGTTCAGACTAGGTCGAGCATGGTTCAGACTTGATCGAGAATGGTTCAGACACTTATAAAATGGTTAAGTACTGGTCAAGTAAAGGTCGAGTACAAGTTCAGACTGTTAAGTATGGTTCAGACTACAGTCGAGTAATATCTAGTAAATTTCAGACCAATTCAGACTGGTCGAGTAAAAATCAGTACAGTCGAGTACAGATATAGGCCATTTCAGACTTTTACTGGTTTGTAGTGTTCTGTAGCATGACTTAAATTTGAAAGTTTAAAACCCTTGAAAAATTTTCACCAAATTTAAAATTTAAATAAAAGACCCCCACCGAAAAAGCCAGGAGTCACTGGCTTGTAAGAAAACAAAGATTTGATTAAATTTTTTAAAAATTAGTAACTAAATCATCAAGATTAATAGATAATTAGATTCAAAAATATTTCGGAAAAGAATAAGGCAGTTTTCTTTACCCAACCATAAAAAAGTCTTGAAAATGTTTAAAAAATTTATTAATAGGAATTAGATTCAAAATATTTGGGAAGGGAAATCAAGGCCTTTACCCAACCCAAATAAAAAAGCTGAAATGTTTAAACATTATTTATAAGTTTTTTAATTTGTTATATTTTTATTTTAATTTAATTCAGAATTAAATCAATAATTAAAAGGTGTATGGTGGTGGTTAGTTAAAGGAGAAAGTTAGTAAATTAATGAAAGCTTTTTGTTTTTCAGAAATTTCTTTTACTTTTTAAAAAAAGTAACCTTGTTGGCTTTGTGTTCAAAAAAGGGCTAAAAACCCAAGCCAACAAAATAAAAAAACTTAAAATAAAATAAAACTACTGAAATTTTTAAATTAAATTTTAAAACCCTTGAAAAAAGTTTTACACAATTGAAAAAATTAGATAAAAAGAAAACCGAAAAAGCAGAGATCACCTGGTTGTAAGAGAACAAATAGGCTTTAATTAATTTTTAGAAAATATTATGTATACTAAATTCATCAAGATTAAACAGATAATTTGAATTCAATAAAATTTCGGAATCGAAGTAATACCGAGGCAGTCTTTACCCAACCCAATAAAAGTCTAAAATGTTTGAAAAAAGATCTTAATTAATGAGAAAATTAGATTCTAAAAATATTTCGGAATCGAAGGTAAATACAAGGCGGTTTACCCACCCAATAAAACGTCCTTTGAAAAGTTTAAAAAAACCCATTCTATTATTATTTGACATTTTTTTTAATTTGTAGTTATTTTTTATTTTGTTATTTATTAGAATTTTAAATCAATAATTTAGAAGGTGTATGGTAGGAGGTTGAGTCTAGGAGAAGATTAGTAAGAAATTAATGAAATATAGCTTTAGATTTGTTGTGGTTTATGTCTTCCATTTTAATGGTATTATATTTTATCTACTCATTTTATAACTTATTTATGTGATTAACAATTTAAAAATTATGTTTATTGTAATAATTAGACTTTGTATTAGATTAAATGATTGGTATATTGCTAAACAACACAGAATATTGTTAGGGCATTACGCTTATGTTGCAAACAATACAATAGCAACTATAGGATCGCCTAACTCAAAAAACAAAACCCAACAAGTAGCCTATTTAAACATAATACAATCGAATATAAACAAAACAAACCTTGATAAAAATCACTAAAACAGTATTTTAAAATATAACCATTGAATAGGTTTTTCAAAATTCTGCCAATTGTAAAAATAATGACATTTTAGATTCAAATCCAATTTGTAAAAAATAATTTTTAATTTAGAATTGCCAACCCTCAATGGAAAAAAAGTTGCAACACCAACGGAAAACTAATGCTGATAAACTGGTGTAACCAGCCCCAACCACAACAATCAAATGGTCGCCTAAGGGCTTCGAACGTGGAGTAAACCAACCTCTATATGGTGACTTTGGTGCTTTAAAGTGGAAATAAATAACCAAATCAATTAATGTAACGAAACATTAATTTGTTAAAATGAGTCATTTATTTTATGCAACTATTAATAGAATTTTATATTAATTTGACTCATAATGAATACGCTTATAAAATGTTGCTGTAATGATATTCAAAGGATCTACTTGTTAAATTTTACGCAGAATGTGTATACAAAATTTAATGTAGCGGTAAATTTCAATGAGTGAACGGAATGTAAAATTAATTCAATTTCGGGAGACGTGCGAGGAATTTGACGATTAAATCAATACCGTAAGGAGTGAATACCAAAAGCTATTCGTTTTAACCCCAATGATAAAAATTTATGATATAATAAATACGCGGTTACCTTTGGTATAAAATAGCTGTTTAATTGAAAGAGAAACGAATGTATTCAATTTTATGTAATGTTAAATTTACGAGATATAATAAATTTTTCGTGCAAGGTCAATGAGGATTGTGAGTAAAATTCAATTTGCCGCGAACGTCAATGACCGAAATGCGTTGTAAAATTCAACCCAAACCGCAAAGCGGTAGTACAATGTAACTCATGTCAACCCAAATGGAAAAGAATCGTGGATTTATTGAAAAAGAAGGGACCTAATTTAAATCTATTCATTTAGTGTAAAATATAAGAACCATTTAACTTAGTTTTTGATTATATTAATTTATTTTAAATTTGTTTGAATAAGTTGTTATTAATTTTGTTTGTTAATTTTGATTTCAATTGTTGTTTAATTTTTATTATGAAATGTTGTGTTAAAATTGAATTGTAAATTTAATGAAGTCATTAGTCATTGTTAAATTGTCGAGATGGTTCAAATAGAGTGGTTAAGACTGGTCGAGATGGTTCAGACTAGGTCGAGATGGTTCAGACTTAGAATGGTTCAGACTGATCGAGAAGGTTCAGACATTAAAGGTAAGTATGGTTCAGATAAGTCGAGAAGTCAGATTTAGAGGTTCAGACTGGTCGAGTAATTCGTACATGTAAATTTAGGCCATTCAGACTGGTCAGATAGTAGAGTTTTAGATATATTTTCATTACAGTTTATTAATGAATACTTTTAGATTGAAGGTGTATATTTTTATGATCCCTATATTTATACTGTAATAGTTATTTATTTTGTTACTAATAATAAATTGATATTGGTTATGGACAACTTCACTGAGAATTTGGATTTTGCTATATAAATAAATCAAATAACGTAGGCTAAACAAGAGTATCTCAAACAATGCAACAATACCAATAGGTATACAGCCAAAACAAAGCATATTAAACAAAAACCTATATGTATAAAATAACAAACAGAATTATCTAATAAAACCTATTAAAACTATGAATTTTTACAAAACTTTGATTACAAATTGAAGACTGATTTTAAAAAATAGACAATTTGGTAAAAATATTGCAGCTTTACAAATTTTCCAATCTGAAAATTAAATAGTTTGTATAACATGAAACCTGACTATCAACAGGTGAAATCTTGCTCTACGGAAAGAAACACCTCATAGGATGACTTTATGAACAATGTGAATATTAGGGAAAGAATACATACCATAATCTTTATGACATTGATTTAATTGAAATCAACATTCATAAATGTTTTAATATGAATTAATAATGATTATATAATTGCATGATTCAATGCAATTTAATAATTATATGTAGTAATTTACCATAAGGATTATTAAATGTGGAGGTAGAATTCCAAATGTGAATTAAAATTCAACGCAATGAATGTGAAAATGATTTTGGAAGCAAATTCGACCGATCTGATGAACGTAAAACAAGCGCATACTCTGAACGCAATATTAGATCTGTATAAAAAGGGATAAACTTTATTAATCCAAAATCGCTATATTTGAAAAAAATATTTTCAAATTAACGGTAATAATTATTGGAGTAATAAATTGTAAATTTCGTACTAATATAATGATGTGAAAGTCAATTTGACGGGAAGTGCGATAAAATGCTTTCGTAAGAGCGCAAAGTTTAAATAACTTAGCAACGTTGAGCGTGACAATAATTTTCCGTTTACTAAAACCGGATCTAATGAAATCATTTATTTGAAATAGACATAATTTGTATAATAATAAATATGTATAATTTTGGTAAAATTTGTATTATATAATTATTTTAAATTTTTTAATGTGTTGTTAATTTTATTTTAATTTGTTGATAATCAGTTTTAATTTTGTAAATGTATTTGTTACAAATGTCTAAATTAATTGAATTTATATGTAGTAAAACAGTTGTGGTTAGATGGTCGGATTCAAGTAGTAGGTTCAGACTGTGAAATGGTAATACAGAATGGTTAGATAGACATGGTAAGTATGGTCAGATGTAGTAATGTAATGTTAACTGATCGGAATGAATTCAAATTAGAAGTAGAGTTCAATACCATCAATAATGGAATCTATCTGTTGTTAAATTGCTGAGAGCGTCAAGGGAATGTGTATCACAAAGTGTTTCAGTGTAAGGTCAATATTTACCGCACATGTATCTGCTACGAAATAAAATTCAATTTTGCCGGGCAGACGTGCAATGACGGAAATGATGACGGCATGTAAAATTCAGAGCCGAACGTCGTGAAGGACGGTCGATCCGAACTGGCTTTTTCCGTTTTTAACCCCAAATACCCCTAAAAGATCTTGAAATGAACACATAATAAACTACGCTGGTCATTACCCTTTGTGGTATAAAACAATATTCGTGGATTTTATGTGAAAGAAGAAAACGCAACTCTATTCATTTAGTAATATAGACTGTTGTTAAATTGCTGAGAGCGTCAAGGGAATGTGTATCACAAAGTGTTTCAGTGTAAGGTCAATATTTACCGTATCTGCTACGAAATAAAATTCAATTTTGCCGGGCAGACGTGCAATGACGGAAATGAGGACGGCATGTAAAATTCAGAGCCGAACGTCGTGAAGGACGGTCGATCCGTACTGGCTTTTTCCGATTTTAACCCCAAATACCCCCAAAAGATCTTGAAATGAACACATAATAAACTACGCTGGTCATGACCCTTTGTGGTATAAAACAATATTCGTGGATTTTATGTGAAAGAAGAAAGCGACACCCAATTTCAACTCTATTCATTTAGTAATATAGATATATATATGTATAAGTTTTGATGAACTAAGGTGTTGATGATTATATTATGTTTATTGTTAAATTTTGGTTTCAATGCTGTCATGTATATTAATTTTGTATTTGATAATGTATTTGATTTCAAATTGTTGTTCAAATTTTAGCCAAGGGAAATGTCTGTTGTTAAAAACAGTTTCTAAATTGATGAAATTTAATAGATAGATACAAAAACTAGGTCTAGGTTGGTTAAGACTTGGTCGAGTATGGTTCAGACTAGGTCGAGTATGGTTCAGACTAGGTCGAGCATGGTTCAGACTTGATCGAGAATGGTTCAGACACTTATAAAATGGTTAAGTACTGGTCAAGTAAAGGTCGAGTACAAGTTCAGACTGTTAAGTATGGTTCAGACTACAATCGAGTAATATCTAGTAAATTTCAGAACAATTCAGACTGGTCGAGTAAAAATCAGTACAGTCGAGTACAGATATAGGCCATTTCAGACTTTTACTGGTTTGTAGTGTTCTGTAGCATGAAACATACTAGAATGGTGAATAGTGAAATAGTTTTGATGCGTCTACTCCATTTTTTATGTAATCCTATATTTTATTCTATGTATTAACAATATAAAAATATGAAGATGTGGTATGATTGCTAATGAGACAACTCTCCACCAGAGACATTTGGCATTTAGGGGCCTTTTATAGCTGACTATGCGGTATTGGTTTTGCTATACCAAATAACATAGAAGTAAACAACTATAGGGGTCATCGTACAGCCTTCAACAATGAGCAAAACCCATACCGCATAGTCAGCTATAAAAGGCCCCTAAATACCAAATGTAAAACAATTCAAACGAGAAAACTAACAGCCTGATTTATGTACTAAACAATGAACGAAAATCAGATATGATATATATACAGTAACAAACCACTGAGTTACAGGCTCCTGACTTGGAAAAGTTATTTCTTCAAAACTGTTGAAAACAATTAAACATTTTGAATACATAGGTCATTAAATTGTATAAGACCATACAAGAAAATGTTACACTCCGCCGTTTACTGTAGAACAAGGATATAATAATTTTACATGACAAAGTCGGGGAAAACTCTGAGCAACGCGAGGCTTATCTACAATTTGGACATTTATCCATTATTGACGGCTGTATTACTATCACGAAAAACAAACATTACAAAGTCGGGGAAACGTTTACAGTCGAGAAATTTGCTTTATACATCTTTTATACATCTATTTGTAAAAATATATCCCAGACCTGTTCTTGGCTCTTTGTGATGCAAGGCTTGTTAATGATTTTGACATTTATTCATTGTTGACGGTCGTGTGATTATCACAACAACAAACATTACAGAGTCGGGAAAAAAGTTTAAGCTCCAGAAATTTTCGTCATACCTGTGTTTGTAAAAACAAATCCTCTAACCAATGCAAATCTTGTCTACGATTTGGGCATTTTTTTGTTGTTTTTTTTTGTTGTTGTTGCTTGAACGTTCTTTGCTGTGTAAAAGATATGCACTGGTAAAGATTCAATGGCATGTAATATATAAATTACAAAAAGTCATACATGCGCGACATATTAGTCAAGTTGCTTAGTCGCGCTTTTATGTCCGAGATATACGTACTGATGAACTTACATCGGTATGTGATGTATAGAACTTTAGATATAGACCAAAACTGAAAACGTCATCAATCACTCGAGTATAAAATATAGGTTGTTGTGTGAACGCCCCATCAGTGAAAATTAATGTATTATATCATTATTCGACAGTAAACATGTACTGCATATCGAAAGCAGTATAGTGGATTTTAATCTAATAACATTAAACTGAATGACAAAAACCTGTTTTAAGTTATCAAATATATTCGTCTGTTTATCACTGTACAATAATTTTACATTAGAAATATTTGACAAAAACAGTAAACATAGCATTTCAGGATCCGCAATCTGTATACTAGGTAACTGGTGTTTTTAAACGCGTTACATTGGTCGCTGGCATATCAAAGTGACTATTAAAATAAAAATCAAGCTACCAAGAAATGTGGATCTGATAGCAGTATGCAGTTAGACGAGCTGCGTCGACAGATTAACACGCTGCTGTGTTTTTAAATTTTTCATGAAACTCCGAGCTCGTGCATAATAACAACTGCTTAATTCATAAAGATATATATAAACATGAGGCGTTTTAAACGAAAATAATACTCTTGTCGTCGAAGGGCTAT
>JAASAO010000483.1:0-31897 GCA_017311375.1 Mytilus coruscus | reverse complement strand
GCATCTCTTAAAGCAAATTTTGTGAGAAAAAGCAATACTTAGCAAGTACCACTAAAAGTCAAAAGATTCTGAAATGATCAAGTTTTGTCTGTATTTGAATAAATTGTGTCTAAACATTGTGAACAGTATGTTTAAATTCTGACCTTGTTGCAACATATTCCTACGTTTTGGACTCTTCTAAACAAATGTTAAACATACTGCGTTTTTCTCAACAGATCCGCAACGTTCTGATTTTGTGTCCATATATTGTGAACATTTCGAAGTTTTCTAAACACACTCTCTACATTCTAAATTTGTCTAGATATGTTTTCACTGTTTGATAAATCTATGTTTAATTAATTATTTAATCGTTTTACTGATATTTGCATCTATCTCTTCGGATGATGGTACAATCGGTTTTATATATGAAAATGATTAATACTGAGATATAACTTTCCTTCATTTTGGTGGAATGCTTTGGTTTGGGTCACTTGTCGTAAAGTGATCACATGAATCAATTTCAAGATACACAAAAATAATGTATAAAAGTTTTGTCATGATATATTTAAACAAAATGTTCAATATATCAATATCAGACTAGTACTGATTTTCGTAGAATAATTATGATTAAGGAAATAATCTATTTAAAAAGTTATTCTCCTTATTCGATTGTTATCCTATAATAGTACATAATGTTCTTATTATGTTAAACCATAAAGTACATTATGTAATCTTATCACAAGTGCATTTCTTTTCAAATAAAACGACGGTGGCCATTAAAATGTTGTCAAGAATAGACCTTGCATTTTTTTTTTTTGCGTTCAGAGCTGATACAATGCTGCACCGATCACAATTAATGTGCAATGAAATAAATTTCTTTTATATCGTGTGCGCAAGAACTTGAGATTTCAGGTTCTTACAAATCCTTGGAAAATTACAAGTTATCCCTGTAATGTTTCACTTCATTCAGTTATTTCCTTATACATGTACTTTGTGTTTTGTCTAAAATTGTGTACGCGTACACTACAAACCAGTAAAAGTCTGAAATGGCATATCTGTACTCGACTGTACTGTTTTGTAGTCGACCAGTCTGAATTGGTCCGAATTTTACTTGATATTATTCGACCCTAATTTTAACCATACTCGACTGTACTGATTTGTACTTGAACCCTATCTTTGCCATTCCATAAAGTCTAAACTATTACTCGACCAGTCTGAAACAGTCTTAACCCATTCTCTACCTGTTTTTTACTCGACCAGTTCTCGACCTATTTTTGTCAGTCTGAACAATACTCGACCAAAGATCTGAACAATACTCGACCAGTCTGAACCGTACTTGACCAAATAACCTCTACTTTATTTTAATTTTAACTGTTGATATAACTATCTTTTAACTAACATGACAAATAAAGGCAACAGTAGTATACCACTGTTCAATAGTCATAATTCGATTAAGCAAAACAAATCCGGGTAACAGCAGCCACAATAAAAGTAAAGATATGTTTACCGATTTTTACATCCTCACATAATTTTCACATTTATCAAATCGAGATAGTCAAATTATCTAATTTTTAAGTTTGAGTCTTGGTATAAACAAAAGACTGAAAAACAAACCTGTACTGAGGGTAATAAAACCTTATTAAGGTGCATCTTGTTTGCCATGTGGTTTTGTTTAACAAAATTAATCAATGTTAATTCACCTCAATTCTAAAATAAAAACTAAATTAGAATTCATGGTTACTTACAACAGAGATATAACTATCTTTTTAACTTACCTAACAACAGTCAACAAAATTACTGAAATTGTTTATCCTCATATCAGAAATATATCTATCCTTATCATAATTTGGCATATATATATATATATAAATATAATTTGTCTAAACAACAGCCCAACAATGTTAGATCTGTAAATTTGCGGAAGCAAATTTTTGTTCTTCCTGGCCATGATTCGAACTCATGCTACTGAGATATCGTGGCACCAAATCGCCTTGCACTATGCCCGACGCGCTAGACCACTCGACCACCTAGGCTCTATATAATAAAGCTTTCGGTGGCCGGGTGTTACCTTTCTTCGTCAGTTTTATCTAGAGTCGTAACACAGTACATGATATATAAGGCATGAAGATGGAATTGTTACAGATCAGCTGAATTATCTATTGTAAAAGATCCTACAAGTTAATGTAAGATGCAGTCACAGATATAATTATATCATCAGTAAGTCTGAACCAGTGACGACTCTACAACAGATTGTATCCATCGGATCACCAATAGTGATGGTGATACAAGGCTGAAAATACATTCTGTATATATAATTCGTCTAATGTTAGATCTGTAAATTTGCGGAAGCATATATATTGTCTCGATATCCCAATAGCATGAGTTCGAATCTCGGCGAGGGAAGAACAAAATTTGCTTCCGCAAATTTGCAGATTTAACATTGTTGTGCTGATATTTAGAATAATTATGAATATAAAAGTGTGTCCAGCCGTGTATCACCTTCATTGGTGATCCAATGGATGGATTTGTCGTAGAGTTGTCACTTGTTTAGGCGTACTCATCAAAATAATTATTTCTGTGACTGTATCTTACGATCCTTTACGATTTATATTTAGCTAATCTGCAATCAATTCCATCATCATGCCTAATATATCATGTACTGTGTTACAACTCTAGATTCTACTGACAAGGAAAGGTAACACTAGGCCACCGAAAGCTAAATTATTAGTTCAGTCGAAGTGGCCGAGTGGTCTAGAGCGACGGACACAGTGCATTCGGTGTTGTCACGATATCCCAATAGCATGAGTTCGAATCCCGGCGAGGAAGAACTAAATATATACATAATTACTCTAAATATCAGCACAACAATGTTAAATCTGCAAATTTCCGGAAGCAAATTTTTTTCTTCCCTCGATACCTCCTGTATGGGGCACACTCATTAAAAGAGCACACCTGGTCAGAGAGTGATAAATTTTACACAACATCCTGTAAAACTTAAATCACAAAGCCTTTTGAATTCACTACAAAGATAATACACGAGTTTAAAGAAAAATAACATTTTATTTTACCTGTAAAACACACCTGTACTGAGGTAATTAAACCCCATTAAGGTGCTTCTTGTATGCCATGTCTTTGATTTTAACACAACAATTAATCAACCTTAATTTTACTAAAGCTTTGGAATACAATTTCTTTTTTAAAGTTTTAACGGATTGCTACATGTATGGAAGTTCTATAACATTAAATTCTTGGCATTACAAAACAAGGGTGTCATTTTTAAATTTATTTAGTTGCTTTATATACAAAAAAATGTTAACTGCGTTATTAGCTAAACTCGACTAACGCCATCAATTTAGAATGTAGGACAAAAGTCGGGGACAAAAGTCATAGGACAAAAGGTAACGATTCCGCATGTTCCGTTCGAGATTATTTTTCTTTAAATAAGAAAACACTAATTTCTTAAACATTTTGTATTTTTCTTGAACTATAATATCTAAAGCAATTTTATGAGCAAAATGTATTCTAAAAAAATCAATAATGATCAAATAATTGTTAAACAAACAATTTGGCAAAGTTGCCTGGTACTTAAATGGCTTCATGGTGCCAAGAAATATACCCTTAGCATGATTTAAATTTGATAATCTTCATTTATCAACTCTTATGAACAATTTCCTTAACTCTAACATGAATAAATGTAATAAAAAGTAATTATTTCAAGATATTTTGATATATATTCAAACAATTATTAACAAATTATATGTGATTTTTTCCTGTGACTTTTTGTCGTATCAATTGTGTGACTTTCTGTCCGTTTACCTAAATTTTACCAAGCTTAAGTTAGTGTTGAAAAATTTCCAGTTACCATAAAATATTCAAAAGTTTTGAATAGGTCGAGAACAAGTTCAGACTGTTAAGTATGGTTCAGACTACAGTCGAGTAATATCGAGTAAATTTCAAACCAATTCAGATTGGTCGAGTAAAATCAATACAGTCGAGTACAGATATAGGCAATTTCAGACTTTTAATGGTTGTAGTATTATGTTTTGTGATATTTCTTTCCTCAATGAACATGCATGTTGAAAGTAATCTAAACGGCAGAGAAGAATATGAAACAAGTACAATATAAAGACTTACATAGAATAAAATGATATTACATTCGTGAGGTAATGACAGATTGCATGTAATTTTAGAGATTGGCATACCAATGTGTACAACCATAACCTTTATCATATATGGAGTTCTCAAATCATCCAGATTCTAATCAAGCTGCTTAGACCAAATCCCAAATCCTATTTAGTAAATAACACTTATAAATGAACACTCATTGCCAAAGATCCTCACAGTATATAAGCATATGTAAACGTTTTGCAGTTAATGTTTTATACAACAGCCCTCCACCGGAGACCAAATTACATAAAATTAACAACAATAGGTCACCGTACGGTCTTCAAAATGAGCAAAACCCGTACCATATAGTCAGTTTAAAAAAAACGAAATACAGTCTTTTTGAAGTTTCTTTAACATTATATATAATGTATATTTCATAATAAATGCTACTTGTTTAAAACTATGAATATTCATATTGAACGTAAACGAAAGGATGGAGGAGAACCTGATATGTGTGCAACACTAAACTGAATAAAACAATATATGATTCATGAGGTGATGACAAATAAACTAACGCAAATAAAAGCCACTTAGGCATCTAGAGATTAAAACAACTTTAGATATGCATTACCGTATACGTTTTTAGTGTTTTCTTGCAGTAAAACATATAACAGGGTAATCAGACAAAAACGACAGACAGGTTAAAGCCTTAAATACGCATTATTTGGCGTATATACCACCAACAAGTGTTATTTTTGCGGGTATTTGCTGAGATTGTATCATATTTTACTGACGACGTTTAGGAGGAGATTATTTTCAAATGAGTTTAGTAAAAACAGGCCCACAGGGTGGATTCTTAAGTATATGTAAAAGGTAAACAGAAACTCACCAATCTAGATAAAAAAAGTTTGGAATCACTGTCCAATTACATTAGAATAAAACTGTATTATCATTTGAACAACTTATTACAAGAAATACATGTATTGTTACGATGTATAAAAAATACGAGTCACTTTGGTAAGTAGTGTATTATAACTACGTTAACAACGTAGGGTTACTGTGTTTTCTTCTTTTCTTGTTAATTGATAACCATGGAAAAAACAGACTATTTTGTAACAAAAACAACAACAAAAAATCAAATGTTTGTTATCTCTCTGTTGTCTGACAATTGTATTATGTTTCGTCAAAAAGTTTGAATCAGGATACAAAATTATAGAATCCTCCTCACCAAAATTATATTGCTGTACTTAATAGAAAAAGAAAAATATATGGTGATTATTAGTGCGTAAAATATAAATATAAGTGTAGCAACGAACAAAAGATGGCACAAAAAGAAGCACAAAATAGTTTAATGTACAATTTCACAAAACTAAACAAACAGACAGACATAGGTCACAGTATGATGACCAGTATGGTGTGAAGCACTAAGATTTCATACATGTGAATGTATTAACATTGGATTATGTAATATAAGTGCTATAAACAGATTTGACCTGCTTTTGGTGTTGATCTGATATATAACTCTTCAGAGATTTGTTCTATCAGGAACTTGTAAATAATTCATTTGAAAATGTATTAATCTTGTATTGAAAAGAAACTGCTTGATCTGAGTACTAAATTATTTATGAAAATACCCAACTTTAAGCTTTTTTACTGATATTGATCACTCTTAAACATTAAAATAAAGTTATTGTTTTTATCATATCAGACGCTATTTTCCTAAAAACAAAATACTGTCTTCAGATTTGGGACATGAAGGGAAACGTAGAGAAAATAAATGAAAAAAAAAATATTGTCATCATTTCAATTTGTACTATAGATTAAACTTCCAATTATTTGCGAATGATATTTAATATCCATAGTAAACATGGTTAACCTCAAAATAATACAGTAAAGAAACCAAATTTAAAGACTCAAACAAAATCAAAATAGTGTTCAGCGCTACATCTGTGTATTTCCGTGTATATGCATGAATCGAAATATCAATGTTTTTTGTATAAGCTTTTGCAGCTGTGCATATATCTTTTAAGGAACCTATGAAGCTTTTCAAAATTTATGATCCTTCACTTCATCAACAAAAAAGATTCTGATGTTGTAAAACTAATTTTGTCGTTGATGGTGAGCCAGCAGTTCGGGTGAATAGTGATTTTGTTTGACTTAGCAAAAAACAAAACGAGCGATCAGAAGTCATGGTCGGCAGTTCATTTACAGGCTGATATAGATATGTATGTACACACAGACTGTTGTTATGAGTGGTATGTTTGTAATCCAAATTGAGTTTCTGAGTTGTACATGCAAGGGAACATATGACGCGTTCAACTTACATAATTTTGTATTTTGTGCGGTCTCAAACCTTTCACGTGTTGAATCATCGATATCATTAGATGTAGGCTAAATAATAAGAAAAAAAGAAGTTAGAGTTTCGTTTTAAATTCTGTGAACATTTATATGTGATTATGTAGTTAAGGCAATACCAGATATTTACTTACCAGGTGGTAACCTTTACAAATAATTAACCGCTGTAAAAGAGTTGTTGAAGTTATTTGTACGAAAGTAACAAAAATGGTAGCGTGGCTTCAAAAATCGAAAACATTTTTTTTATTAAAAGTCTAGCATTTAATACGTTGATATGTTATGGTTAAGTTATCTTAAGTGATGGAAAGAGCAACAATCGGTCGAAATTGTATAGTAACAGAACATGACAGATCGATGTAAAATATCAGTGAAATACTTAAGTAAAGAGAGATAAGAGTGAGTGACAAAATTTTAAAATCTGTAAATTTGGAATTATTCTGCACTTTTGCATGATGCCATAGATTTCAAGTGATTCGAAAATTAGCTATGTTAGGTGAATTTTGCTACAAATGGATATATTAAGGAACTTGAGCTATATTTTGCAAAAACAGATACCTCTAACTAATCGCTGGTATATGTTTTTAAAATATGAAATAACGCTTTGTTATACTTTTTTGTATTTATAATAAATCACAAAGATTACAGAAAAAGTATCAAGTTCAATTATTGATTTAGCATTATATTGCATAATCTTTTGAATGAAGAGAGCCCTAGTCATTGCAGCGTCGTACGATTTATTAGATCACATAAAACATGCAAATGTACAGTTTTGAATAATGCAAATCTTGCATATCCTGCGTGTGTGTACTTGACATTTCATGTAATTAAGAATTCTTGGGAATTCGAACTTGCAAAAGCCCAGATCATTCCTGAACGATATCGTGTGTGTGTGAAATATCAAACTTACTTACACTGCTTGATAACGGAATTGTATAGTGACAATTCTCTTGGAAACTACAAAAATACCGCAAAGGCAATCACAAAGAAGGAATCTTGAGCATCCATAGGTCTGCTCTATGTATCTTTATAAATTCCACCTAAACATTAGTAACTTGATTTTCCATCACTGTACCGGATAGCATCATTTCATGAGTGCTCTTAATAAAACGTTACATTGCTGGGTCTGCCAAGTTTTCCACGAAACCTCTTTTCAACTTATCAACATAGTTTCATCATAAATCAAAGATTAACTGCCAAGTTACTGTGAAGTTATCTTCTATAGGGTAGGTAATAATCAGATGTTGAAAATAAAAAGCTCCAGTCAGTGTACCTACAATCTAAGTTGCCTCTTGCAACAGTGTAAAACATTCACTTCACTCACGTTTACACATGTATTCCTTATTCTAAACATTAAGACAGATTGAGAGAACTAGTCCTTTTTGTTTCGTTTAAAAGAATGATCAACGTGGATACAAATATTTCGTTTAATGAAGAGATAATCGAAAAATTTTGAAAAAAAGATACTTGATTTTTATTTATCAACAACATAGTTGTTACCTTTGGAAGGTGTGTTTTCAACAAACAATCGGCATCTATATGGGAACCAACTGTGTTCCATTTCTTGCAAACTTGCTCCTTTATTCATATGAGAAAGACATAATACAGGAGCTTTTCAAAGAGAATGAAAAGAATCTAGTACTATACCGCATATTCCCGTTCAACTATATAGATGATGTCCTTTCAGTGTTTGGTGACTATGCCGAACAAATCTTTTTCCATCGTTTTCTTTTTAAAAAAGATACCGCAGATATAGTTAAGTTTGCCTCATATCTAGACTTTTGTATACAAATTAACAACAAGTGTCGGTTGAGAACTTAATTCTACGACAGAAGAGATGACTTTTGTTTTTTATTCAATTTTGAACTGTCTATTTCCATCCCAGTAACGCCTGTATATGGATCATATATACCCCCAGTTGATACGACATTCAAGAGCTTATGTTTCCTATCATGATTTCCTTTATAGAGATTTGTTGCTAACACGGAAGTAGAACTGATAAAAGTTAAAATCATTCCTTCGAAATTTAACGGACAACAACACTGGTTGGTTGACCGTTTTGAAATATCTGTGTCTCAGCTAATCATGGACATGTTTCAATTGTCGAACCTCAATATCGTGTCTTCTTTTCCTCGATTATGGCATCACAAAGTGAGACTTTAACATGAATAATGTTACGACGGATGCCACTAGTAGTGCAGGATCTGATTACCTTTACGGAGTACCTGAGACCATCGCCGTTTGTTTTTTGTTTTTTGTTTTTGTTTTGTTTTGTTTTTTTGTGGGGAGGGGAGTTGAGGGTTCGTTGTATTCAGTCTTCAATTTCTATTTAATGTTTTTGAACTTGTATGTCTTATTCATTAGTTTTGCTTGTACAATCGCGAAGTCATTTTCGCTCGACAGAAAAAGTTTTTGTAATATCCCAATAGCATTTTCAGCTGCTTTTGTATTTGTTACACTACGATGTTACAATCCCTAAAATCATTTGAAGCCTTCATTATGTAGGTAATCAATATTAGATGCAATAATTTCGATGGAAGTTGGTGCTATAGCGTTTTTTTTTGTGGTTTGAAATTTGTTTACTTTTGAAGATTACAATATTTAATGTGTAATACCATATATATATATATAACATCAACATTCACTCTAATATCTGATAAAGAGAGGCGAAAAATACCAAAGGGACATTCAAACTCATAAGTCGAAAAATAAATTGACAACGCCATGGCAAAAAACGAAAAGGCAAAAATACAAACAACAGTAAAAAAACAAAAAAACACAACGTTGAAAACTAAAGGCTGAGCAACACAAACCAAACAAAAAACCGGAGGTGATCTCAGGTGATCCGGGATAATAAGCAGTCCCTGCTCCCTGACATAATTTGGTAGTAGTTTTAATCTTTTTTTTTATGCAATTGATCAATTTCTCTTATTTTCTAAATGTATATAAAATTGTCCTTATTACAAATCGAACAGTTAAAGTAAAAAATATGGTCAAGCTTGATTCTCAAGTCATCGTATGTTTTGATGTGCGACTTTATAGTTTGAGATTTGTACGAAAGTAACAAAATGGTAGCGTGGCTTCAAAAATCGAAAACTATTTTTTATTTAAAGTCTAGCATTTAATACGTTGATATGTTATGGTTAAGTTATGTTAAGTGATTGGAAGAGGAACAATCGGTCGAAATTGTATAGTAACAGAACATGACAGATCGATGTAAAATATCAGTGAAATACTTAAGTAAGGAGAGATAAGAGTGAGTGACAAAATTTAAAAATTTTAAAATTTGGAATTATTCTGCACTTTTGCACGATGCCATAGATTTCAAGTGATTCGAAAATTTGCTATGTTAGGTGAATTTTGCTACAAATGGATATATTAAGGAACTTGAGCTATATTTTGCACAAACAGATACCTCTAACAAATCGCTGGTATATGTTTTTTAAATATGAAATAACGCTTTGTTATACCTTTTTGTATTTATAATAAATCACAAAGATTACAAAAAAAGTATCAAGTTCAATTTTTGATTTAGCATTATATTGCATAATCTTTTGAATGAAGAGAGCCCTAGTCATTGCAGCGTCGTACGATTGATTAGATCACATAAAACATGCAAATGTACAGTTGTGAATAATGCAAATCTTGCATATCCTGCGCGTGTGTACTTGACATTTCATGTAATTAAGAATTCTTGGGAATTCAAACTTGCAAAAGCCCAGATCATTCCTGAACGATATCGTGTGTGTGTGTGAAATATCAAACTTACTTACACTGCTTGATAACGGAATTGTATAGTGACAATTCTCTTGGAAACTACAAAAATACCGCAAAGGCAATCACAAAGAGGGAATCTTGAACATCCATAGGTCTGCTCTATGTATCTTAAAAACTCCACCTAAACATTAATAACTTGATCTTCCATCACTGTACCGGATAGCATCATTTCATGAGTGTTCTTATTAACAAAGTTACATTGCTGGGTCTGCCAAGTTTTCCACGAAACCTCTTTTCAACTAATCAACATAGTTTCATCATAAATCAAAGACAGGCTGCCAAGTTACTGTGAAGATATCTTCTATAGGGTAGGTAATAATCAGATGTTGAAAATAAAAAGCTCCAGTCAGTGTACCTACAATTTAAGTTGCCTCTTGCAACAGTGTAAAACATTCACTTCACTCACGTTTACACATGTATTCCTTATTCTAAACATTAAGACAGATTGAGAGAACTAGTCCTTTTTGTTTCGTTTTAAAGAATGATCAACGTGGATACAAATATTTTGTTTAAATGAATAGATAATCGTAAAAATTTGAAAAAAGATACTTGATTTTTATTATCAACAACATAGTTGTTACCTTTGGAAGGCATGTTTTCAACAAACAATCGGCATCTATATGGGAACCAACTGTGTTCCATTTCCTGCAAACTTGCTCCTTTATTCATATGAGAAAGACATAATACAGGAGCTTTTCAAAAAGAATGAAAAGAATCTAGTACTATAGCGCATATTCCCGTTCAACTATATAGATGATGTCCTTTCAGTGTTTGGTGACTATGCCGAACAAATCTTTTTCCATCGTTTTTAAAAACAAGAAAAGATACCGCAGATATAGTTAAGTTTGCCTCATATCTAGACTTTTATATACAAATTAACAACAAGTGCCGTTTGAGAACTTAATTTTACGACAGAAGAGATGACTTCTGTTTTTTATTCAATTTTGAACTGTCTATTTCCATTCCAGTAGCGCCTGTATATGGATCATATATACCCCAGTTGATACGATATTCCAGAGCTTATGTTTCCTATCATGATTTCCTTTGTAGAGGTTTGTTGCTAACACGGAAGTAGAACTGATAAAAGTTAAAATCATTCCTCCGAAATGTAACGGACAACAACACTGATTGGTTGACCGTTTTGAAATATCTGTGTCTCAGCTAATCATGGACATGTTTCAATTGTCGAACCTCAATATCGTGTCCTCTTTTCCTCGATTAAGGCATCAAAAAATGAGACTTTACCATGAATAATGTTACGACGGATGCCACTAGTAGTGCAGGATCTGATTACCTTTACGGAGTACCTGAGACCATCGCAGTTTGTTTTTTTGTTTTTTGTTTTTGTTTTTTTTGGGAGGGGGAGGAGGGAGGGGGAGTTGAGGTTTCGTGGTATTCAGTCTTTAATTTCTATGTAATGTTTTTGAACTTGTATGTCTTATTTATTAATTTTGCTTGTACAATCGCGAAGTCATTTTCGCTCGACAGAAAAAGTTTTTGTAATGTCCCAATGGTATTTTCAGCTGCTTTTGTATTTGTTACACTTCGATGTTACAATCCCTAAAATCATTTGAAGCCTTCATTATGTAGGTAATCAATATAAGATACATTAATTTCGATGGAAGTTGGTGCTATAGCGTTTTTTGTGGTTTAAAATTTGTTTTCTGTTTGCTTTTTTTTATTCATTATTATTTTATTATATTAACAATATTGTGCTATTGTCGTCTTTATGTGTGTCCTAGTTATCATATGCTTACTTTTGAAGATTACAATATTTAATGTGTAAAACCATGTATATATATAACATCAACATGCACTCTTATATCTGATAAAGAGAGGCGAAAGATACAAAAGGGAAAATCAAACTCATAAGTCGAAAAAAAAATTGACAACGCCATGACAAAAAACGAAAAGTCAAAAATACAAACAACAGTAAAAAAAAAAAACACAACGTTGAAAACTAAAGGCTGAGCAACACGAACCCAAAAAAAAACGGAGGTGATCTCAGGTGATCCGGGATAATAAACAGTTCCTGCTCCATGACATAATTCGGTGGTAGTTTTAAACTTTTTTTATATGCAATTGATCAATTTCTCTTATTTTCTAAATGTATATAAAATTGTCCATATTACAAATCGAACAGTTAAAGTAAAAAATATGGTCAAGCTTGATTCTCAAGTCATCGTATGTTTTGATGTGTGACTTTATAGATTAAGATTTAAAGGCCGTCCATAATAATTGGTGCTATGGCGAAAATAAGCAAACAAAACATAAAAACAAATATTCATATTCAAAAAGTTGTGAATAACAGAAAACGACAGAAAATCGGAAATATAAATGAATAAATTATGTTATCCCATAATAAAGTTTTAATTAGTTCATATCCAAAAGGTTAAGTGTAAAGATCTTATAAATAAACTCACCTTAGATACCAGTAGTAACATCTTGTACGCACGATGCGCGTATATAAAAACTCATCAGTGATGCTAAAAAGGTCAAATAAAGTACGAAGTTGAAGAGCATTGAGGAACTAAATTTTCGAACGGTTTTGACAAATACAGCAAATGTTATTTATTACTTCGGTAGAAAATTGTGAGTATTTTGAAAAATTTTAAGTTTAATAAACAGTCTGAGAAAAATCATGACGTTGTGTTGTACCGATATACATGTAAATAGTTTCTACAGGATGTAGGGTCACATGTTTTTATATTTGTACAGCAATATATATTTAGGTGCTTTGTTTTAATCTGTCAAAAAACAAAACTAATGTAAATACCGGTAAAAACAAAATCCAAATATAAATATTTAATATCAATTAACGGATAATGATTTTCGATAATCAAATTGGAACGTATTTCCTACTTCCTACTCAACAATTGTAAATAAATGATGGTAATTCGCGTTTTTAATACAAAATAATTTTGTACAATCTTAATTTTTTATACTAAATTGCATGAAAATAAAACTTATTTTTACAAAATATTTTCTGACTAAGGGGTTCATGCTGAAAGTGCGTTTGTTGAATTGTATGCGAAATAAAAAATAAAAACACGTACTATTACGTCACTTTCAACAAGGGGCTTTGAGGGCAAAACTGAACTAAGTTGTCAATCTATAACCTCAAAATATATAAAAACGACGAACTAGTTACTCTTAAATCGAGGCTCACGTAGAAGCCTACATCCTTAAATGCTTGGAACGTCTTTCTGTGCAATCTTATTTCCTCCTCCAATTAAAACTGGTCATCACAAAACAGCCAATAGTGCTAAAAGTGGCGTTTAAAATACCAAAAATCAATCAATCAAACATCTCGTATGATAAACTTAATTGCAAATAATATATATATGTGCTTAATTTCCATGATGTAAAGTTAGGTTCTAATTTTCTGACAATGAGTTCATCTGGTTGAAGATTTTGATAAATAAGTTGAATGGTATTAGGTTGATCCACAAATTACTTTGATCCTTTGAAATGCCTGTATAGACAAACCAACATAACTGTTTAATTTTATATTGTTCTATTTGTTAAATTAAGTGTTTTGCATCGTTCCCAATTTATCAAATTTATCAATTACTGTAGATACTATCAGGAAAATTCTGAATTGTATCTTCTGAATTACAACTTTACATGCATAAACATTGTTACCATCCGCAAAACAGACGTATGGGCGTCAATATTACTTTATCGTTTAAACAAAGTTGTAAAATTCCTTCCATAAAAGATCGTTGTTTCAACAATTTAGTAGTTACATTCATTTGAGAACAAACATAAGAAAACAACGGTTTTGAAAATATAACACACGCTTTATTGATTCTACGTGTGACAATTAATGAGATAACTGAAATTAAGTCTTATGATTTTGCAGCGGGTAAAAATACTTTAAGATATCGAATGCACGTCCCTGTTACATTGGTCTCTTGAGTAACGGCGTCAGAGATACCTCCCACGTGCAACTTAACTAATATTAAGTGTTAACATCTGAACGGATCGTTACTGGCAATCTAAATTAAAACACAATGAATATTAGGATTAACAGTACATAATTAGAAGCCCTGCATACTGTGGGTTTATTATTGTTCGTTGGATAACAATTTCGTGGTTTTCAAGGGAAACACGTATACATGTTTAACGAAGAATACATTTTCTTTAGGCTGATATGCACTACCCCGAATTCACATATCCACCAAGATAAAACAAATTCTCAATCCACCAAAAATACAAATACATGAATTAACAGTACTCTCATTTCGGATTTGTGAGTCTAAGTATTTGAGATTCTGAGATGAATCAATCAAACAAGTATTCACACAAGTATTGACAAGTGTGTTCTGTTTAATTACCAATGACAATCTTCAATTATTCATATTATAATGCAACCAATTGGTATTTGAATAGGACACAAGGAGCTGGATATAGATTGATATAATCACTTTACTTGGACGCAATTGAAGAGATACTTGTTTGATATGAAAATTCATATGATATCACCAGCCCAAGCCAGAACTTCGGTACTGAAATAAAAATAGTGTGTTCTTGAAATTTGCTGTTACAATTTTTGAAAATTATTTTAGATTAAGGAATATATTTCTCTCATGCAAAGCTCTATTTTTACCCCGGCTCTGGCTATACATTTTAACCTTTTTTTTGGTTTTAAAAACTCTTCAATTTTTAAATATACTTTGGATTTGGATTTTCTAATATTTTGGCCCCGAGCTTAACTAAAAAAACCATTAAGTGTCGAAATACGCATCTGGTACAGCACAATTGGTACCGTTAATGTTATTATATTGAGAACACAAAAGAAGGTATGATCAGTCCAATATTGGACCCTGGATTTTGAAGACAATTGTCTGTCAGATGTGTTTGTTTGACTTAAATATAGTTTTGGATAAGAGTTGTTGCTCATAACATATGTTCATGACGAGTTACTTTTATGAGCTGAAATATTCAATTGTATTATCCTGTTTATCAAAGTTTGAAATTAGCTTAATTTTGAAAGGATTAAAGAAATGTAATTATTTTTGTTGTATTAAGGTCCAGACTTATTATCAGCATCTTACCTCCTATGTTTTTATAATTATAAAATTAGCAACTGATATCAGTTTACAAATATTTTTGGTCGATTAAGTTGTTTCAATCGACATTTTGAAGTAATGTTTGTGCATTTCATATCGATCTGTTTCCAAATCATCGATATCACCTATTTCGCAATATAAATCTGCTTCCATCGGATATTGAAACATGGACGTTTCTGTATCTATAATAGATGATTCAGTCTGAGCGTCCTGTGTCTGTGCTGATGGTAGCCTCCGTTTTGCTTTACGTAGTTCCAGGTTTGGTTTTGAGGAGTTCTTTTGGCATTTCTTTACATTACGACAGAGTGCTTCTTTAGCTTTCACGAATAAAGCTACCACACATATCAGACCAGTAAGAGCCGCAGCCATCATTATGTATACGATTACGGTATTTCCTGAAGTCCCATTGGCCTTTCCATCTGAAACAACTGTTTTCATAGAAGAGATTTAAATATTTGAAAATGGTACATCCTTTTTCTTTCTTTACATGTTTGAAACAAACTTCTTTCTTTTATATAAATTTTAACATTTAAAAAGAAATCTCTATAGCCTCACTTGAAGAATATGTGAATAAATTGATCCGCAAAACAATATCAAGATAAAGTGAATTCTATGTCTTCTATTGTAAGTAAGGTCTACTAACTTACATGAAAATATGGATATTGTGTTAATAAAATTTTCTGCTACATTCTTTTCGAAATTATTTTGCATGAAGGAATATATTTCCCTGATGCAAAGATTTGATTCCTTGCCCGGTTTTGGTTATAGTTTTTGTCCTTTCTGGTTTATAAGCTTTTCATTTTATAATTATTTTTATTTTCTCAAATAGTTTTGCCTCGAGCATTAGCGAAGAGACATTTATCTTTGAAATACGTAACGGGGGCAGAAAATTAGTACCGTTAATGTTATGACTACTACTCGGTCGATACCTTTGATTGTAGATTAATCCACCATTTTCTACGTAAGGAAATGCCTGTACAAAGTCAGGAATATGGCAGTTGTTTTACATTCGTTTGGTGTGTTTGAGCATTTGATTTTGCCATTTGATAAAAAGACTTTCCGTTTGATTTTTCTTCGACTTCTGTATTTTTGGCATTTTACTTTTTGCTAGTTCTTGTGGGTATCACCAGCCCATGAAAACACGTATATTGTTTTATTAAAACTTGTTGTTACCAAATTTGTAATATTGTTTTAAATTAAGGACTATATCTCTCTCATGCAAAGGTCTGATTGCTTAATTGGCTTTGGCTATAAGTTTTGACCTTTTTTTATAAGCTCTTCATTTATCTAATAAGTGTTTTTTTTTTGTCCCGAGCTTCACTAGATAGACATTTTTGTTGAAATCTGGTGCAGAACAATTGTTACGGTCAATGTTCAAAAATATTTAAATAAAGAGATGTGGTGTGATTGCCAATAAGACAACTATACACCAAAGTGCAAATGAAATCGATGAAGGCAATTATAGGCTTTCGTACGGCCTTCAACAACGAGTTAAAAAAAACCCATACAACATAGCATGATAGTATGATCTGTCATAAGCAGACCTGTCATCAGGTCTGGTCAGTAGCAGACTTGTCCACAGGTTTGGTCAAAGCAGACCTGTCCACAAGTCTGGTCAGTAGCAACCTGTCCACAGGTCTGGTCAGGACAGACCTGTACAAGTCTGGTCAGTAGCAGACCTGTCCACAGGTCTGGTCAGGAGCAATGTCCACAGACTGGTCTGGGGCAGACCTGTCTTCAGGACTGGTCAAAAGCAGACTTGTCCACAGGTCTGGTCTGGAGCAGACCTGTCGATAGGTCTGCAGCAGTCCTAAAAAGCAGACCGTAGGTCTGGTCCACCAACGACGAAGTTAACTTGCTTGATGCTTAAAATTCTGTTAACTTAGAAAGCAGTCAACAAGTCTGCTCCAAGTTAACTTTTGTCAAGGTTAGGAATGTGGGGGTCCCGACATATAAAATTTGAAACAATTCATTTGAGAAAACTAACAGCCTTATTTACAACCAAAAATTTACGACAAACAAATATGACAGACATGAACCAACAACAACCATTGAATTAGATACTTCTGACTAGGGACAGGCACTTAAAGAATGTGGCGGGGTTAAACATGTTTGTGATAGCTAAATTTGTGTTAGTTTGTGGAAATAATGAATACGTTATTGACAAATCAACGTTTTTATGATATTATTATGAAATTAGTACGACAACCTGAGAGTGATCTCATTTTTTTGGGTAAACAAACTAGGTTTAAGGTTAGATGTCAAATTGCTTATCATACACTGTACTTTTAATGTAAACATTCAAGTTGCAGTGTTATTGTACATCTATTTCTTTCACTATGAGAAGAAAAAACCTATAATAGCTGACTACACGGTATTAGTTTTGCTCAGTTTTCAAGCCGTGCGTTGACCTATAGTTGCTTTAATTCACGTCCTATCGACTCTAGTGTATAGGTGTCTCATTGGCAGTCATATCACATTTTCTTATCTTTATATAAAGGAAAGAGCAACATCTGTAGATTTATAGACTCTTCTGTCGTCATTTTTTCTGCAGTTTATGCTATTCATAAAGTGTTTACTCCCAGAAAATCGGACCGTTACCCGGACCGATAAACTATATCTATAGAAATACCTTTCTGTGAATTGCAATCTCCCGTTATAACGTGGCAATTATCATGATCTGAGCAGTTACAAATTCCACTGCAGTTAATTCCATACTTTCCGGATGGACATTCTACAAAAGGTCGATAATAATATAAAAAAGTGTACATTTATCTTCATTAGATACAACAAAACTAGACCAGATAAATATAATTGTTAATAATTGTCAAATGTTCCACATGTATATTTAAATTACTATAGTTTAATTGATTAATTTCAAGTGAGGTAACGTCTACAGATATTTAATTCTCTAAAGGTAAACAAATTTTCAACTGATATCTTTTGCTCACGAATGACACCAACGCTTGATTTTAACAGATGGATTGTTTGTTAGAAAACATGGAGTCTTTTTTGTTTATTATTTTATTTTGTTTACTCCATTTATTCTTCGTATATTACAATCTGATACCAATACAATTGCAAACATTTTATTTCAGTATCGTTGCACAAATTTTAAATCAATACCATTGGACAAATTTTAAGACTGATATATATATTTATATATAATCATTAAATATACTTTCAATATGAATACCAGTATTAACTTTGCTTTGAGAGTCAATTTACATGACCTACAATCTGTATAAAAATGCAAGGAAACTACACTCAAAAACACATTATTTACCCCTCGTGCAATGATCCCCAAACCATCCTGCAGGACACAAACAATCACCATTAATAGGATCACACGTAGCATCATGTGCACAGAAACATTCTTTATTACAGTTCATTCCGTATGTTCCGGATACACAAACTTCAAAAGAAATAAATCACAATATTTTATGGATTTTGTTTTGCTGCATCTGTCCACATATATTGTTCGATCTACCAAGGTCATTATACTATTTTATGTTGTAAACATTGTTTTGTATACACATTATATTAATTATTAATAATTACCATTTGTACAGTTTTCTCCAAACCATCCTGCATGACATACACACTCCCCAGTTACGGGGTCACATTGAGCATCTTGGGCACACATGCATTTCTCAGTGCAATTGATACCGTATGTTCCAATTGTACATGCTTGAAATGATAAGAAACATTGTTTATTAGTAATTTCATATAAACGAAAATACCATAAACTATCAACAGAAAAAAATATCACACAAAACTATCATACAACTCTGATCCTGAAATAGACAGTATTCATAAGAAATAAGTTAACTCTAGTTTTAGCAATATCAATAAGGATGCTAATTACAAATTAATAATTTGCGAGAGAGTTTAATGCATTGATAATGATGTTACATATGATAGATAGCATATCATTTACCAAGATTCCAGGTCGACTGGAATATTTTTCGGTAATTAATAACAATGTACCCACCAAATTAAAAAAAAAAAAAAAAAATCAAGCAAGCTCTTTTCACAATATTTTCGTGGATTTGTACCAAATAATGGATCAATATCTTCTCGGCGATTTTCATTTCGCTCGGTCGACAAGAAATGTTATAAGAGGGTTTTAGTCTTAGATACATGAATTTCTGTTAGTTGTTATTAGCTCTGAACTAGTTGTCAGTAACTGTGAGTACTCTCAGGTATGTATTTAGTGTCTTTTTTGTTGTTGGGATGTATAAATACCATGCTACGTCAAGGCTGTTTTTTTGCTTTTTTTTTTTTTTTTCCTTTCTGCATCAATCGATGAGTTAAGCCCTGTTCAACTAATTGTTATAGTTTGTTCATATGTTGTGTTGTTACACCACTGTACCAGGTCAGGGAAGGGTTGGGCGCCCGCAAACATGTTTTATCCTTCGTGCCTTTCCCAAGTAAGAAGCCTGTAATTCAGTGGTTGTCGTTTGTTGCTTTATATCATATTTGTTTTTTGTTCATTGTTTTGTACATAAATCAAGCCGTTAGTTTTCTCGTTTGATTTTTTACATTTGTCATTTCGTGGCCTTTTATAGCTGACTTTGCGGTATGGGTTTTGCTCATTGTTAAAGGCCGTTCAGTGACCAAAAGTTGTTAACTTCTATGTCATTTGGTCTCTGGTGGAAAGATGTCTCATTGGCTATTATACCACATCTTCTTATTGTTATATTCAGTCAATCTACAAACGGATTCTTCAATATGAAAATAAAGAGATGTGTAATGATTGACAACATGGACAATGTCACAACTATCCAGAGACAAAATGAGGTATGTTAAAGCAACTATAGGTTACCAGACGTTTTCATCAGTAAGCAAAACTTATACCGTATGGTAAAAATACTACAAAAGATACAAAGGGATAATTAAACTGACAATACCATGGTAAAAACCAAACAAAGTTCAAAAGACAAACAACAGTATACAAAACACAACATAGAAAACCAAATATAAAAAAGGAAGATGTTGTATGATTGCCAATGAGACAAATCCCCACCATAGACCTACACCAATACCGCATAGTAAGCTATAAAAAGGCCCCGAAATTACAAATGTAAACCAATTTGAACGAGAAAATTAAAAGCTTATGTACAAAACAATAAAGGAAAAACAAATATGATATCGATATAATATAAGATGAAAACGACAATCACTGAATTACAGGCTCATGACTTGGGACAGACACATACAGAGTGTGGCGGTGTTAAACATATTTGCTGGCCAGCCCATATAACCTATGACGGTAGTAAAACAGTACAACATCAAAACAAACTATAAAAATATGTTGCAGGGTGTGTAACGCGAACCTCATTATAAAAATGGCGGGGGGAGTGGGTAGTGGTGGTGTCGGGTGGCACCAGAAGAGTCAGCAGATCCTGTTTCTTATTTAAGTACAAAGCTGTTGATAAAGATAATTTGGTATGTTACACTCTTTGAAAAAAGAAGTGATTGTAATTACGACAATTGGAACATATCGTATAGTAAGCAAATAAGCTATTGAATGCCCGGACAAAAAAAAATGTGTATTTATTCAAACGAGAAAACCAACAGGTTTATTTATGTACAAAACAATAAACAAAAGACAAATATGATATAGTGCAACTAGCGGTAATCCTTGAATTACAGGGTCCTTACAGTTCATATGAAATGTTTTTATAATGGTCAATATATACATCATTTGTATTTTCAAATAATGTAAAAATTGGAATGCACCGGAAACACTCAGCATTATTATTTACCATGTGAGCAGTAAACTCCAAATGTTTCTATGAATGCCAATCTATTTTATCTGCACTATATTTAACAATTCGAAGAAATTAAAACACACAAAATAACGATTTACCCTTTGTGCAGTGATTTCCAAACCATCCTGCAGGACATAAACAAACCCCAGATACAGGATCACACTCAGCATCATGTGCACAGACACATTCCTTACCGCATTGCACACCGTATGTGCCGGATGGACAAGCTTCAAAGGAAATAAATGGAAATAAATTAGAGTCAATCGTTACTTACATCTATAACAAACAATACCCTCCCCTCAATCGTATGGCGTGTACATATCTCTATTAATATGTTTTGCCCGTTTATGTTTATGTTATACTGACTTTATTTCCAAAGTAAGCTCCTTACACAAAAACCTGCCCTAACAGCATTATGAGGAAGAACTATTTAAATCGACACTGCATTAGTTTTACAGTCACCATCACGAATTGGTTTAGCGATACGATAAATGTGTGTCTCAACTCACTAACGACATGTGATTGAAGTCTTATTTAGATCTTAAAATTCTAGAATAGAAGTCTTGCCTGTAGTTTTACCGATCGAGTCCTATTCCCGATTGTGACATTTTGACTGAGTGTTGATTAGCATGGCGGATGATGCATGCATAGCATGAGGAGCTAACCCTGTGGTCGCACCCTGTCTATCTCCTTTTGGAGTTCCTTCGGTTTTTATTCGTTACCTTGATTGTCGGAGTAATAGATTGATGAGATTTAAACGACAAATACAAATATATAATCAAACACATCAGAAACTATCCCAACAGGTAACATGTATATCATATAAAAAGGTCATGCAACTCCGGTGTTTACTTTGAGAACAGAAATTACTTTAAATCGTGCACACCGACATATCTAACATCTAACTACTTTTTAATGTAGGACATATAAAGTAACTGAATTGGGAGATAGCAATAAATCTTTGGCCTAATATACCTGTATGTATCATTATATATGTAGTGTCTTGATACTATTAATCTTGTATAATTTACCTACCATTGGAGCACTGTGGACCTGTAAACCCTATATCACAAATACATCCATGTACTGGGTTACATTTCTTTCCATCTAAACAGTTGCAATTCTGTTTGCACTGAACCCCGTGGTAATTTTTCAAACATTCCAACAAACAATTCTGACCCCACTTTCCTGCTGGACATTCTAAAAAATGAAATTTTTAATAATATAACCACCTTTTACTCTCACTTTCAAATGCAAAAAAAATAATTATAATTTAATAAAATAATGTGAAAAAAAGGAAAAGAATAAATGACAAATTAAAACAAGGTGATTATTCAAAAAGAAAAAAAAAAACTTTAAAGGTTGAATTCAACAGGAAAAAAATCAAAAAAAATAAAATTATAATTATGAAGATTTTGTCTTTTTAAAAAATATATAACAGCCGGCAATCATTTCTCTTGGACGAAACGATTGCATGATAAATTAAAAGAACTTCCCTATTTCTGCAAATAGTTATCATCAATTCTAAAACAATCAGCGTTCAAAGAGAAATTTTTCACAAAGATCATAATTCAAAACGATATCTTTTACCGCCAGTGCTTTTACAATGAGAATAGGTACGGCTGGGATAAATGGTAATAAATCAATTGTCTGATTAAAATCATTTACAAGGCAAATTGCCAAATAATGATAATTCCAAGGTCATAACTCATACAAATTGTCAATCAGTCCTCGCATTCCAACTCGACAGAAATAGTGCTGATATATAAGCCTCCCATATGAAATAACATCAATTAAAAACTGCAAGTCTTAGAGTGATAAAACAGTCGAACGAGAGTTTTTTCATAGCTAAACATAACCCATCTTTCTAATTTGTATACCAACGGTAATACATGTACGACACATTTTAATTTAACAACTCGTTGTGTAATGTCATGAAAGATAGCTAGAAATGTATTTGATAAATAGAAGAATGGTTAAATGTTTTAAGCTAAAACAAAAATACCTTGACATTTTCCATCGCGGGAAAAATAATCAGGACAACACTCAAAAATCAGCTTTGTGTTGATTCCAGACGAGTTACTACAAACGAGAAAGTTCACTATTTAACAACTTAACACAGTATTTCAATTAACTACATGTAAGTGAGATAAAGACATGTGCTTTTTGGAGTCTGAATACTTATATAAGCATCCATGTTCGAAAAATATAAATACAATTAAGGTTTCGGAAAGCAAGCTTTACGTTCATTATGACAATTTTTATGTTGTTTAGATTAGAAGCGAAAGAAAGTAGTGTTCAAGAAAAGTTAAGAACATTTTTTTTTGACAAATTATGCTAACAATACGGTATACTAGAGAAGCGAATAGATAGTAGTGGATTCAAGAAAATATGACAGAACAAATATTATTGTTTACTTTTGGCATATTATGATGACAGTACGGTGGTAGAGAAGCGAAAGATAGTAGTGTTCAAGAAAAGTTAAAGAACAGTTTTTTGGCAAATTATGCTGACAGTACGGTGGTAAAGAAGCGAAAAATAGTAGTGTTCAAGAAAAGTTAAGAAGAATTTTTTTGGCAAATTATCCTGACAGTACGGTGGTAGAGAAACGAAAGATAGTAGTGGTCAAGAAAAGTTAAGAAGAATTTTTTTGGCAAATTATGCTGACAGTACGGTGGTAGAGAAGCAAAAGATAGTAGTGATCAAAACAAGTTGAGAATAGTTTTTTTGGCAAATTATGCTGACAGTACGGTGGTACAGAAGCGAAAGATAGTAGTGTTCAAGAAAAGTTAAGAACAGTTTTTTGGCAAATCATGCTGACAGTACGGTGGTAGAGAAGCGAAAGATAGTAGTGTTCAAGAAAAGTTAAGAACAGTTTTTGGGCAAATTATGCTGACAGTACGGTGGTAAAGAAGCGAAAGATAGTAGTGTTCAAGAAAAGTTAAAGAACAGTTTTGTTTTTGGCAAATTATGCTGACAGTATGGGGGTAGAGAAGCGAAAGATATGAAAGGCACATTCAAACTCATAAATAAAAATTTACGTCGTGTTGCTCATGTATAGAACTTTACACTGAACGTTACCCAACCAACATTTGATTATTTAATCAAACGTAGAATAACTTTAAAACGACAATATACAATTGGTATCAACTGGACAACTATGCAAAGCAAAATTCATCAAGGATGTAAGGCTTGAAATTTTGTACGCCAGACGCGCGTTTCGTCAACAAAAGATTCACCAGTGACGCTCGAATCAAAAATTTAAAAGGCCAAATAAAGAACAAAGTTGAAGAACATTGAGAACTCACAATGCCGACACTTTCGCAAAATAGATCTAAAGTAATCTATTCCTGTTTAGACAATCGTTAGTATTTCGAAAAAATCAAAGTTTTGTGAACATATGTTTTATAAATACAACCGATTAAAAACCGGGCATAAATCAGGCAGTTGGTTTTCTCGTTTGAATTGATTTACATTTGTCGTTTCGGGACCTTTTTATAGCTGAATATGCGGTATGGATTTTGCTCATTGTTGAAGGCCGTACTGTGACCTATAGTTGTTGACTTCAATGTCATTTGGTCTCTGGTGGAGAGTTGTCTCATCGAGACTTGTGTAAGAATAATGAAAACTATCTAATTTTGAATAATATAAACACATAATATGTACAATCGGAATCAAATCGGAGTTAAAAATCGAGATTGGTTTATTTCGCAGGTGCCAATACAAGGTTTATATACAACGCTACGCATGCGCTTCGCGTTTTTTTTTCGGCCAATGGTTATTGTCGATAATAGACAAATTCGATAAAGCCTAAAATTGGAAAATAAATGAAAGCATTAAAAAATTATATATACTGCACATGGTCTTTTGTGGCACATATTATTTATTGCAACCGACCAATGCATAACGGATACCAGTAGAAATATGCGTGTTTTGTGAAATTGCATTGAAAGATAATTTTTATGGAAATATTCTTTTATTCAAACATTATTTACCACGAGTAAAAATAAGCTAAGCACAAATGAAGTAGTTCATTAATTAAATTAGATGACTGTTGATATTTGAAACAAAATGTTTTTGCTTGGGATTGCAGTCCTGATTTAATTGGGAACACCAATGTCTAATCATTTGTTACCCCAACATGCATTTGCATAATGTTAATTGACGTTTTTAATATTTTATTTGTAAGAACAGGAAAATAACATATATTTATAATTTTACAATCAAACTCATAATTATACAAAATAAACATAGTCATATCAATGTAAATCGCTGAAGTACCTTTCAAACCTTTACATGATATATAAATCAAGAAATTATTTAGAAACTTCCTTCTTCCTCAGGCAAAGTTGATCTTAGATGAATTTGGCTAAGTTTTGAAGTCCCGTTTTGTTTATAAAGCTCTACGCGTGTTAAGGTCTTATACATCCCTGGCGTTTGAAATGTTCTTGATGAAGGTAAATCCAGAAAAGTGCTTCGAATGCATGACATTAAAAAAGTGTTGTTTTATTCTTTAAGACACAAAGTTTAGATCTACGAGTACTTATAGTGTCTGAAAGCTAGTTCATAGCCGAATACATTTAATAAGAAAACTATGTATCCAAGACAAAATATCAATCTGTACACATGTAATGGATTTAGTGTTAAGACGTCATAAACATTATAGGAAAACATGACATTGTGCAATGCCAAAATATAAGCATAGACAAGATGTAAAATCATAAGCGACAATAACTGTATAGCAATACATAGTTACTTTATATTTAAATTTATTGATAAGAAAATCAATGTAAGTACCGATAAAACAATCTTCAAAGATCTAATTACAATGATAAATAAAGTCATTTTTTGATAAAAGCACACCCTGTTTGCTTTAATGTACAGATATAGCTTTATTTATGTCTAACTGATCATTTAACACTAACCCGTTACAAGGGCCATATATAATTTGTCATGAGGTAGAAATTATTGAGATCTAGACCACGTTGTTATTTGAGAAGCAGGACAAAAGTTATTGTAAAAGATCTCTTTGTTGCTGTTTTTTCGAGAGAGCTTTTTCAAATTCACGAATTGTGCATAATAAACTGATATATCAAATCCCTTTAATTCATAAGGAAAATTTACAAAAAATTACAACTCGAAAATTATAACGTTCTTATCATTGTGATATATGATTGTAATGATGATGGATGGCCGTTTAAAGTCCAGCAGCAAATTAATTGCATATTTAGGACGAGAACATAATAATGCAATATGAATATCAACCTTGATACGGAATTTTAACTTGCGAGTTCACAAGGTAACATTCGTAAAGAAGACTTGTCAACCTACTCGGACACATTATTCAAACTCCTAGCCATCCCATCCAGTGTTTGCTCTTCCTTCTCATTGCCGAGTGCTAGACTGACACACAGGAAATATTCAATTTACAGTCTTTTATTTGACGCAGCATGGGTTCGAACCGACGACCATCTGCATATATATATAGCAAATTTACAGATCTAACATTGTTGGGCTGATGTTTAGACGCATTGTATATATATATATATATATATATATATCCTATATGCAATAATTTAAATTGCTTTTACATGCACAGTGTGAACAAAAATCATTAAAAACATGTCATTAAAACTAAAAGATTTTCAAAACATATTTTATTATAGATGATTAACTTACCTTATAGTTAGTTTCCGTGGACAAACATTTGGATCTGTTGCCACCATTGTTATAACACCATTTACGTAAGCAAGTAGAATTAAAGCAGTGAGGTGCATAATGAATCAGAAAAGATCTACATTGTGCGTGCTTTGTATATACTTGCTGGTTCTCCGTTCCGCAGAATCACGCTCAAATGTGTTTAGAACAATGACTTTATTCAACAAATTATTTTCAACATTATTTCCTTATTGCGTTTTACATTGTTATAAAAGAAATATCCGGTCATTTAGATGACTGTTTTCCGTTTTAAAATATTCATATGGTATAGACCAGTTTGAAGTTCAAGGCTTTTAATATATCTTTGATTGATTTTAAACGGACGCTGTTTGAACTTATGAAATTTAGTGTAAGAAACATCACATGTCTTCTATTGCAGCAAAAATATGTTAGCGAAATTCTCAGAAGTCGACTATTGGATGAGTATTATTAGATAGGATAAAGATACATTTTAGTAGCAGTCCAGCTAAGAATCACGCAAAGGGTGATACATCCATAGTGAAGGATATTCATCTGCTATAGTTAAATTGATTCAACTTGAGGCAGAATTAATATAAATGGCAATTTGCACACAAAATCAAGCTGTTGCTATGGAAACGGCTCTTCCTAGCAACAAGGTGTTTAATGGCCTTAAAAACCCAAAATTTATATATGTTTTCTAATTGGAAAAAGTGCAATACTGATGAACTGTATAACAAGTATATACCAGATCTTTCAATCTATAATGTTCAACTTAAAATAGGAAACATTTGAAAAGATGGATGCAAGTAGAAACGTGGTTACCATGACAACCAAATTAACAAATATTTTCAAGTTGGAAAATTGTCAAAATTTGAAATTTTCAAACTCTATTATCTCCTAGACCAGGATGATAGAATTGATTTGTTTGATCATACTATTTCAGTTGACTCTTGTCTAAAACATATCAAAAATAAAAATATGTAGCCTAGTACAGAATTTTCACAAAAATGTTGATCATGTCTTCACGTTTTTACAATATTTATGCACTTTTGTCTCAAAATCATATAAATAAGCTTTCTGTAGATAACCTTATTTACTTTTTATTGCTAGTTTAATGTGAATAATGTTTTAAAACCATTTTAAAAGATAGTCTGTTGAATTTTGAAGCAAAAGCATAGATAATTTTGTGAAAATGGACTTTTAAGGTAGATACGATCCGGTTTTTGAGAAGTTGTATAACAAAATAAACGATTTTGAGGTTTATGAAGACACATAACTAAGTAGAATGTTACAAGTTAATGTGACTATACTTTTAAAAACGACCATTTCTTTTAATAGATGAAATGAAAAAGAGCATGTCTTTACCATTTAAGAATGGATTGCCTTGAGGGGACTTCTGGGAAATAACTTAAATTCATCATTATCTGAACGTGTCAGAAGCTTTGAACATTGTTTTAATACAAAATGGAAAGATAACCAATTGTCATACTAGTGGCAGGTTAACTTATGCTTGCTATATAGCTAGGTTTAACCCAACATTTTCTTTGAATGATATATGAATCATGTAAAAATTCGTAAGGGTTTCGCGGAACCCAGTGTCTCGCCTACTTTTGTTGTTAATTGCAGGCTCAACAAAATGAGGAAAAAATTAATAAAAATATTCCTGTCTATACTATCTTTTGATTGTAAGTAGCTTCTGTCCAAGTTTGGTAAAATCCAGGATAGTTTATGAATCTAATAAATGTTTTAAAACTTAAACTGCAGACTGTATGTAATGTTAACTGGAAGAAAAACTAAGTAAAATACGGAAAAATGGAACAAAATTTTAACAAAATTTCCTTCTAGATACTAGCTTTTAATCATAAACAAGCTTCTGTCCAAGTTTGGTACAAATCCAGGATAGTTTAAGAAAGTTGTTAAAATCTTAAAACTTTAACCACAGAGTGAATGTAATGTTAACTGGCAGAAAAACAAAGTCCATTTATAAGTAAAATACCGAAAAAATGGATTTTGTTTTACAAAATTACTTCTGGATACTATCTTATGATCATAAACAAGCTTCTTTCCAAGTTTGGTAGAAATTCAGGATAGTTTAAGAAAGTTATTAAAATTTCAAAAACTTTAACCACAGAGTGAATGTAATGTTTCCTGGCAGAAAAACTAAGTCCATTTATAAGTAAAATACGGAAAAAATGGAATTTTTTTTTTACAAAATTTACTTTTGAATATTATCTTATGATCATAAACAAGCTTCTGTCCAAGTTTGGTAGAAATCCAGGATAGTTTAAGAAAGTTATTAAAATTTCAAAAACTTTAACCACAGAGTGAATATTTGTGGACGCCGCCGACGACGACAACAACGACGACGACGACGGAATGTAGGATCGCTATGTCTCGCTTTTTCGACAAAAGTCGAAGGCTCGACAAAAACCTGGGGTAGATCCTAAATTTTCCAAAAAGGGGGTCTAATTCAGAAAGCCGAATATATGTTGTATACCGGTAAGCGGAGCAAAATTTTATATTTTTTAAAGATTTAATGAAAACTATACAAAGTGATGCCCTGAACTGCACTCTGAAGTAACTATATTATAGCAAAGTCAATGTAGGACTTTCTTTTAGATATTATTGTGTCTGAGAGACATAATTGATGCCCCAACAGATGCAAAGTGTTATTCTAAAATAACTATAACATTTAAGCGCTCATACCCTAAAAATGACAAAGTCAAACTACCCTGGTATCTCCAAAAGAGCAAATATTAATAAAAATCAAAGCCCTGACCACATGCACACCTTTAATATATGTAGAAACAGATAGCAAAGAGAAAAATCCTAGAATTCAAACTGTAGGAGAATTTCAGCTGAATAACTATATACACAATAAAATGCTCCGCAGGGCGCAGCTTGATACGACCGCAGAGGTCGAACCCTGAACAGTTGGGGCAAGTATGGACACAACATTCAAGCTTGATACAGCTCTGAATTTGGATTGTGATTAAATATTTGACACAGCATAGGTTTCTGAGACTGAATGAATGTGGTCTAAGAACTTAAAAATTTTAAATTGGACATTCACCTATTATGGTCCAATATCCAAAATCTAAAGACATGGTTAGATTCAGCATATCAAAGAACCCCAAGAGTTCAATTTTGATGAAACCAAACAAAGTTTAATTTTGGACCCTTTTGACCTCAATGTGGACAAAGTTGATAATGGGGCCCAAAATCAAAAATCTAAATACATGGTTAGATTCAGCATATCAAAGAACCCCATATATTCAATTTTTGTTGAAATCAAACAAAGTTTAATTTTGGACCCCGATTTGGACCAACTTGAAAACTGGGCCCATAATCAAAAATCTAAATACATGTTTAGATTCAGCATATCAAAGAACCCTAAGAATTCAATTTTGTTAAAATCAAACTAAGTTTAATTTTGGACCCTTTGAACCTTAATGTAGACCAATTTGAAAACGGGACCAAAATTAAGAATCTAAATACACAGTTAGATTCGGCATATCAAAGAACCCCAATAATTCAATTTTGATGAAATCAAACAAAGTTTAATTTTGGACCCTTTGGACCTCAATGTGGACCAATTTAAAACGGGGCCCAAAATCCAAAAACTTAATCCACGGTTAGATTCAGCATATTAAAAACCCCAAGAGTTCAAGAATAAAACCCCATTGAAATTGGTCAAGAAATAAGCAATTTATACAAAGTATCTTCTTTTGCACAATACTGTGCAATTGAATATTTCTTGCAATTGCGCAATACTGTGCAATTGAATATTTCTTGCTATTGCACAATACTGTACAATTGACAATTTCTTGCTATTGCGCAATATTGTGCTATTGGATATTTCTTGCTATTGCGCGATACTGTGCAATTGAAGATTTCTTGCTATTGCGCAATACTGTGCAATTGAAAATTTCTTGCTATTGCAGAATACTTATTATATAATAATTTACACATCCTGTTTGGTGTGTATCTCCTGCCATATCATTATTATTTGCTTTTAAATATAAATCAGAAATAACCAACTTGAAATGGAAAATTTTAAAGAAAAAAAAGGAAAAAAAGGGGAAAAAAATCCCCCAAATTTTTGAACCCCTTATGATTCATCACCCCAAACTCAATCCCAGTCTTCCCTTTGAGGTATGGTACCTTGCAATACAATTTCAGAGAGATCCAGGGCCTCGGTGGCCGAGTGGTCTAAGTAGTTACTACTGTAATCACTAGCCAGTCAACACTGAGGTTGTGAATTCGAACCCCGCTCGTGCGGTTGCACTCGACTCAATCTTAATTGACTAGGATTGTCAGTTTTCCTATCGAAGGTTGGTGGTTTCTCCGGGCACTCCGGCTTCCTCCACCAATAAAACTGGCCGCCACGAAATAGCCCAAAAGCGGTGCTTAAAAGTGGCGTTAAAACACCAAAATCAAATCAAATCAAATCAGTGAGATCCAAACACTTGAGCACAAGTTATTGTCTGGAAACAAGAAAAATGCTTATTTTGGCCCTTTTGGCCCCTAATTCCTAAACGTTTCAGGCAATTACCCCAAACTCAATTCCAGCTTTCCCTTTGTGATATGGAACCTTGTAGTACAATTTCAGAAAGATCCATACACTTACACACAAGTTATTGTCATGAAACTAGAAAATGCTTGTTTTTGCCCTAATTTCTAAAATTTTGAGGCAATTACCCCAAAAATCAATCCCAGCATTCCCTTTGTGATATGGAACCTTGTGGTACAATGTCAGAGAGATCCATACACTAACACAAGTTATGTCTGGAAGTTACAAAATGCTTATTTTTGGCCCCTAATTCCTTAACTGTTGGTACCATAACCCCCAAAATCAATCCCAACCTTCCTTTTGTGATATTGAACCTTATGGTAAAATTTCATAGAGATCCATTCACTTAAACTAAAGTTAGAGTGCGAAAACCAATGCGTCTTCGGACGACAACGACGCCAACGTCATACCAATATACGACCGCAAAATTTTTTTGCGGTCGTATAAAAGGAAGGCATGGGTATAACAATATGCCCCCTGAAACGTTCAGTTGCAGGGGCATACAAATATTTATTTTCCATGGTATACGCCATCTACGCAACACAGAACGATTATCTGTTTATGATTGTTATTTTCAG
>JAASAO010004413.1:0-31625 GCA_017311375.1 Mytilus coruscus | reverse complement strand
ACCGAACGCTTTTGTCTTGTAGAGCCTAGGTGGTCGAGTGGTCTAGCGCGTCGGGCATAGTGCAAGGCGATTTGGTGCCAGGATATCTCAGTGGCATGAGTTCGAATCCCGGCCAGTGAAGAACAAAAAATTTGCTTCCGCAAATTTACAGATCTAACATTGTTGGGCTGTTGTTTAGAAGAATTATATTGTATTATATTTGCCTTAGGGTTTATATGATCCGTTCATCCTATTTCGACTCTTTCAAAATTCAAGAGTCTATCCTAAATTGAGGTAAATTATATTGCCTTCCAAATACCGTTTTGATTCCTTACATCACTGAAGAGACATTAATTGTCGAAATCCGGATATGGTGTACAAATTTTTGCACCCCATGTTTGCGGTATACCATCTTTTCCGCATGTTTATTGTTTTCTGTTTGGTAATAAATTAATTTTAAGATCCATTTTGTTACATCGTGTGATCCGTTTATTTTGCAATCGCCAATGGTAGTCAGCAGGGTTTAAGAACATCAGTTGTTCGACCTGCTAGTCAAATGCGCTTTGTTAAATTATACTTTTTCACCTTTTTGGTCTTTTGGAAAATGTTGTTTGTGCTGTATTTAGACCCCTCTACTAACGTTGTTTTCAATTTAGACTTCTTATATATATATATATATATAGTTCATAGTGCATTTGTTGATATTCGATGTGTTCTCTTGATTATATGCCCGTATCCACGTAGTCAAACCTTCATGGGTATCTTTTCATGTCTTAAGATGGACAACAATTGTTATATTTCGTTGGGCACTTTAATTCGTGGATAAAGTCATCCACGAAATCCACGAAAATTGGAACCCCACGATTAAAAGTACTTTCACAGTCTGTGTATGGGTAAATATGAGATTTTTCATCTGTTGCTACACATCTTCATTTTGTGTTGCAGAAAATACAATATCAGCCTGTCTTGTGCAAAATTATTTATTTTCTGTTCTTACCAGGCCAAGTTATTCATTACCTTAATCCTTCTGCATCCAAACACACCCACGAAAATCAAATGGTCATCCTTCAATGTTTTAATCGTGTACATTTTTGTTTTTTCCAAATTATTATCTTTAGTATTTACAGAAATCGACACGGTTAAACGCGGACCTTGAATATCACCCCAAACAAAACGAACTGTTTCGAAAAAAGTACTGTTCATATTCACGTTCGCTCAAGATGATAGTAGGCAAACATTGAACTTTGCACAATACCCTAGGACAGTGACTCCATTACTAATGGAGGAATATACAGGCCACTTACCTGAACAAAATTCATAAGATTTAAAGACTATTCTTCTGATGGTGTCCTTTCAAAATTGTTTTTCAAGCCTCGCTGTGCATTTCACCCGAATAATGAAGTCGTTTTATTCTTCTCACTATCGATAAAAATGATTGACTGAGTGGTAATAAAAGTCCAGTTGCATATAAATATAAGTCCGTGCATATTCAGAACAAGAATAGAAATGGTAAATACCTTTGATTATTTCATTTAAAAAACAAAAGCCGTTCGAACTCTTTATAACATCTGTTATCTTTTAAATTGTGAATGACATCTGCACGTTTTTGCATCATTGGTCAAATTGTTTTAAATAAAAATATTTGGATTGCCAAATTATGGAATGTCTTTTAGTAAATTAATTATACAGGCCAATAGACTTTATTCGTATAACCGACTTTTGACTCCCACTGCATGAAAAGGTTGATTTGCATTTCTTTACTCGTGTATATAAAGGCAAGGCAAAGATAGGCACTTTGTTGCACTATATATCTCAATACCCATTATTTGGTGAATAAATACATGATAAATTTGCATTCGTACTCTATATATGCAAAGAAATTGCAAAAGTTATGCTAATCTTTCCTTAACTTTCAAACAACGTTAAATGTAAGTAAAGTCAACGGTCTTATTTACTTACATTTATAAAGTACTGAAACGTATTTAAATGTTAACCTTAATTGGTTGTTTTGTCGTCCTATATAAATATATGAAAGGCCGCCTTTTTCATTGAATTTACAACATCGTCAAACATAAGCAAAGAAGACACTTGTATTTGCGTTCTATTCGCATAGTGTGTTAGATATATGCAAAGCTTTCCCATATCTTTGCAAATGTTCATATAGCTTCCGAAATATATTTAAATATGAATCTAAAATAGTTGTTTTGTCGTCCTATTTAAAGATATGAAAGGCTGTCTTTTACATTAAATTTACAAACATCGTAAAACATAAACAAAGTAGACACTTGTATTTGCGTTCTATTCGCATAGTGTGTTAGATGTATGCAAAGCTTTCCCATATCTTTGCAAATGATCATATAGCTTCCGAAATATATTTAATTATTAACCTTAAGTAGTTGTTTTGTCGTCCTATTTGATGATATGAAAGGCCGTCTTTTACATTAAGTTTACAAACATAATCAAACACAAACAAAGTATATATCGTATTTGCATAATCTTTAAAACTTGGGTAAAATGTATAAAAAGGTTTCCCAATGTCTTTGCATATATATACGTATTGATGAATTTATACGCAAATTTTCGGCCGATAGATATATAGCATTATGACTTTAAAAAATACAGACATATTTTACATACATAAATAAACATAATCAAATGTTTTGCAAGTCTTTGCATAGCTTTGCTTTGTAAAGTTTTCTATTTTTTGCAACCATTCGTATTTGTAAGAATTGATAATATGTAATACTGCATCATCAGATCCGATAAATATGACCTTTAAATATATGCCTTATGAATGAGGGTGTGGATGGGGTTTACAGAATAGAGATTAATGGACAAAATGTGCGGAATAAAGGGCCAAAAACATAAAGAATAGAGAAAAAATGGCCAAAAAATAAAGAATAGTGAAAAAAATGGCCAAAAAAAAATGGCAAAAAAATGAAAAAAATAGAGAATAGAGAATAATGAGGTGTTTAAATATAAAGAATAGAGAATACCATGCAAAATTTATAAAGCATAGAGAAAAATGGCATAAAAAATATCCGCAATGAAGACCCCCCCCCCCCTTTCCCCATCCAAACCTTCATAATGTGTTTTACATTCTTGGATAAACATATCCAAATCGTATGCAAGTAAATATAATAATACATATTGACATTTAAGCCAAATACGTGTAAAGTTTTCCAATTTGGTTGCATGTTTTAAGTACTAACTGATATTCACTGAGGCCAACGGCCGAAGTGAATATCATTTGTGTCAAAGGTAATTAAACCTGGCACATATTTATTGAAACAAAGGCAATAATTCTTTTATTCCGTCTTCTGATAGAAAAATGTATTGTATGACAATTATCTACCAAAACCAATTGTACATCAAACATTTCCCATAATTATACATGGAATTGACGTTTAGCGCGGCGAAGTTCACTTTTCTTCAAATGAATATGCTGTTTTATTCAAAATCCATTACATATAGAAAAACGTACTATAATAATACCAATTTGGAATAATCTATTATCAATTTTCTTTTCTTTATTTTTCTCTTTCTTTTCGTCGATTATTCACTATTATGTACTTATACATGTTCAGTAGTTGTCGGTGCCGTTGGTTTCCCCGTTTGAATGGTTTTACACTAGTAATTTTTGGGGCCCTTTATACATTTTTGTAGCTTGCTGTTCGGTGTGAGCCAAGGCTCCGTGTTGAAGACCGTACTTTGACCTATAATGGTTTACTTTTACAATTGTGACTTGGATGGAGAGTTTTCTCATTGGCATTCATACCACATCTTCTTATATCTAATGACTTTTTTATTAGATGTAATACTTTTGGTGTTCGTTCTATTTCATGGTTTCCAAAGATTGCCGTGCATTTCGACATGGGAGTATTATATTGACTTTTAATTTACTTCCATGATTTGAATAAATGGTATTTACTCCGAAAAATACACATTGCAGAGAAAAAATTTTGACAATATTTTAATTAGAGCAATAAAATAGGGTTAACTATTAAGACAAAACTTCACTATAATTTTGTATAAATTCACTTGTTTTGAGTTTTATTTACATAATATAAAGAACCTATAGGTATCAAGATTTCGTAAAAAGAAAGAAAATACAAGATATTTTTTAATTGATAAATCCGGGAACCAACTCACAACTTGGTCATCTATTTTATGTTCACACGTTCTAAGCAGTTTTTGTATTGTTTATTTAATAATAGCAAGTCAAGAATAATTTTTACATGTAGGACAAATGTTAAATCACAATAAATATAGGAAGATATATATTTATAATGGAGACTTTAAAATCTTGTATTTCGTTTGTTGTGTCCATAAAACCATTTGTATTTTTCAGTCATTGGCAATGTCATTACGTAACCAGACGACGTGATTTTACTGATTTTTCACACGGGTGTTAATTGTAGAGCATCTCTGCATGTTCTGATAAAATGCTGTTTTAAGTTTCTGATGTTAGTATATAACAGTGGGATATTACTTTGTTGTTTTATGAAATTCACACTCTTTGTGCACAATATTGTACGATTTAGAAGTTAACAAAAATATTAACATAATTATGCGAAAATCTTAATTGAACCATGGAACTATTATAGTCAAATTATAATGCTTCAATGATTGAACTTACTTGTCCTGCTGTGTAGAAAATATGGACGAAAGAATACGAGAATACAAAAGTTGGAAATAAAATGAACTTGATAAGAAGTTGTAATCTCCCTGTAATGTATTTCCATACATGTTTTCTAAAACTACATTGAAAAGAAACTCAAGTAAAAGTAACCGTGCTTTTGAGAACCCTCGTTTATATATGTGAGACATGAAACTGATCAGAGTGAATGTTACCATAAAATAAAAATTCATAGAATACATTGGCATTTCACATGATATGAATATAGATTTCATACAGCTTAAAACTTTTATATAGAATAAATACTGGATAAGTGTTTAATGTTCAGTGCTAAAAATCAGACAGGTTTCCCTTAACACACACCACATTATTATATATAATAAGTATTTTATAACACTCGTTTTATTGCGTAAATCAACATAATATATTCTAAAGGAGTAGGGCCAAATTCACCTGATTTTATTTACACAACTGCCATTCTCAAAGTCTTCCAATCTTCACTTACATTCATAAAATCAAAGCCCAAGGTATGAACTTTAAGGTTCTTACACTGTTATGGCTTATTCCTGAACAGGTATCAAAACGCCGGAGACAAATGTTTAGCATTTTTTCCCAAAAATGTATAAATGTTAACCACTATAAAAAATATGTTGGAAGTAAAGGTATCTATTGACTCTTGGATACACATATTATATTTGTTATGGATAGCGATGTCTTTGAACACTGGACACTTTTAATTTGCAAAACACTCATTTGCAAATCCGCCGCCGCCTCAAATTAGAGCTACAGTGTCATGTATATAACCAAAATGTGCGGAATTACATGGGATTCAATAATTTCATTGCTTTTATACTCTTATTATTATATATATTTTACAATTTGATTTAGAAAAACATGGGATTTTCAAAATCCCATGGGACAGGGCAAAATCCCATGGGATTGACCACTATCCCATGGGATTTTGGTGAAATCCATGGGATTTTTGGTCCCATGGGATAATTCTAGTCCCATGGGATATTTGTTGTCCCATGGGACAAAAAAAATCCCATGGGACTATAATTATCCCATGGGATTTTAATATCCCATGGGATTTTAATATCCCATGGGACAAAATAAAATCTCATGGGATTCGAATAATAAATATAACAGTAATGTGTATGTTTCAATGAATTCTGTTTGATAGTGAAAATTTTTATAATTTATTTATATATGAGTGTATTTTTTTATTTTGTCACAAATATGTTTTCAATTTGTTTATGTGACAATAAAGATTATTATTTTGGAAAGTATAATAATATCTAAAGTAAAAAATAAAAAATAAAATTATTTAAATGAAATAAAATGATGACATGTCTAAATAAAAGAAAAAATATTGTTTTGAAATCTTTATCTTGTTTATTTTATTGTCAAAATAGAACTGAAAAAATATTTCATATTCTGATTAAATAAATTAACAAAGCACAGCTAAAAGTTTAGTGAGGTAAAGTTTTCTTTGTTATAGTTTCATTACAATACATGAATATACAAAAATTTGAATTTTATACATTTATGGTGTTCAAAATATTATGTGTATATTTGCAAATTTATAAAATAAACATTTTTCATGTTAAGTTTTAGTTTTCTTGTTTCCGCTTGCTATATTTTATTCAGTCAACTATATAAGAGTCAAGTAAATAAATTATTTCATCCACTAGAATATTCATACAATTCTTAGACAAAACATTGTTGCAATCTGTTCTTCAAAGATCTTCCTCCGTACATCTTTATTGAATGGAGCGATTTAAATGAGTGGACAAAGCAAGTTCATTTTGACAACAAAATACTAATACTTTTTTTCATTAGTCCCTTCTTTCAATTGATGATTATGTTGTCGCATTTAGATGATTAAGTTCTTGTGCATCTATGATCCTGATGAGATGACTCCTTTTTGTTTATAGTCATTATGTTGAAATTTCCTCTTTCTTATGTAGGAAAAGAACACATTCCATTTCAAAATAATTAAAAATATCAACATTAAGTTTTCTGTTCAGTATTGACCTGTTGAAAGATGATCATGGAAAGCAAGATGTCTGACCTACAAATACACAAAACTCAAAAAATTACTAATGAAGAGAAATACAGCAATAAAATGGCTATTTTATCATGTTTATGAACATTTTGATTAACTTTCATTTGCATATCAATTGTAAGAACTCTTATTTCAGTGCTTTGTGTCTATGGTTTTTCATATTAGTTGTTTTTGTGCCTTGTTGCAGTCTTTTGAGTTAAGCCAATTGCAACAAATGTTTATAGTTTGTTCAAGTATTGTGCTGTTATTAAAACCACTGTCCCAGGTTAGGGGTGGGTTGGGTGCACACAAAATGTTTATTCTATTAGTTGATATTTGCTGTGAATAAGCTGTCAGTAAATGTGAGTACTAAGTTACTAACAGATCTGTATGTTGAGTCTTTTTTGGCAAAGGGAAAGAAGCAATTTCCAGCCACATCCAGTTTGTGTTTTTGGTAGCTGTTTTCTGCTTTGTTGCATTCTAATCATGCTAATGAGTTAATAAAATTGAGAATGAAAACAGAAATGTATCAAACTAAGCGGACCCAACAGCAGAAAAAAGCCCTTTTCAACTGATTTTTATAGTTTTTATATTGAACCGACACTTACACCACTGTCCTTAAATAAGAGGATTTGGCACCAGCAAACATCAATCGTTGCTATATATCATATTTGTTTTTTGTTTATTGTTCTGTGCAAAAATCAGGCAATTGTTTTACATTGTAATTATTTCATGGCCTTTTATTGATTACTATGCGGTATAGGGTTTACTCATTGTCGAAGGCTGTACGGTGAACTATTTTTGTTAAATCTAATGTCATTTGGTATCTATTGGAGAAAAGTCTCATTGGCAATTATACCGCTTCTTATTTTTATATCAACCCGGCCATATTTGCCTGCCCAAAATCAAGAGCCTGTACAAAGTTCAGCGGTTGATGTTGGTTCACGCCCATCATATTTGTTCTTTCATAAATTGTTTTTTATTATAAATTAGTCTGGTACAAAAAATGTATATTTGAAGTTTGAATTGATTTTTTGTTTCAAATTTTGTTTGTAATGTCTTTAATCATTGATTATAGATGACTATCTCATGTATATGCAGGGGCGGATCCAGCCATTTTTAAAAGGGGGGTTCCCAACCCAGGATAAAGGGGTTCCAACTGTATGTCCCTATTCAAATACATTGATCGTAAAGAAAAAGGGGGTTCAAACCCCGGAACCCCTCCTCTGGATTCGCCACTGATATGGGTATGGGTTTCTCATTATTTAGGTCATCATTGGCCTCTAATAAGTAATTGCATTGCTAACATCCACTTAATTGAACTCTGGTGGATAGTTTTCTCATTTATCATACCACACCTTATTTTCATAATTATAATTATTCAAGGGTAATAACTTTTATAGAAGTGGACTTACCATTAGGCTTTGTTGACTTCTTTGAATCTATTTTGTTGATAATTTCTGTGGTTTATAGATTTCCTTTATCTTTAATGTTCTTGCCCTACACAGAAAAGGGTAAACATTATCATTTAATGACAATAACCATGATAACTCTACTGTTAATTCAGAAATTATTGCGTGCATATATTATTGCGATTTTGTCATTTTGGACTTAATTTTGAGATATTGAGAAAATCAAGTTCATATAAAAGTTTTCAAAATGTGAGTTTAAATTATTGAGACTACAACCCTGTCACATTTATCACAATAATAAAAACCATGCAAAAATTTCTGCAAATTTTTCATTGCCAAATGAACCATGAAAATGAGGTCAGGTCATATAAAACATGCCAGACAGACATGTGCATCTTACAATCATTCCATTCACCAAATATAGGGGCTTTATTGCTTCCAGTATCCGAAAAATAGACCTAACCACAAAAACTTAACAATGTCCAATGTACTATGAAAATTAAGTGAAGGTAAGATGAAACTTCTCAGTCAGACATATGTACCTTACAATCATTCCATACACTTAAGATAGTCTTTTGCTAATTTGAAAATAAGAAAATAGAAAACCTGACCAAAAAACAAAAAAATAACATTGAGCATTGAACCATAAAAATGAGGTCAAGGTGGAACAAAACATGCCAGACTAACATGTACATCTTTAAATATTTTCATACAACAAATATACTTGATATTTTGCATGCAATATTAGAAAAAACAGACCAAAACACAAAAACCAAACAATAAACCACTGAATCATGAAAATGAAGTCAAGGTCAGATGACACCTTACAATCATTCCATACACTAAAGTAAATATAATAGACCTATTGCTTATAGTATATGAGATATGGACGTAACCATAAAAGCTTAACCGTGTTCACTGATCCATGAAATAAGGTCAAGCCAGAAGAAAACTGTCTGTCCAACATGAGAACTTTGCAAGCACATACCAAATATAGTTATCCTATTACTCATTACAAGACAGAAAGTAAGAATACTAAAAATGTTATATTTTTTTCCAAGTAGTCGCTGAACCATGAAATGAGGTCAAGGACAATGAACATATGACAGACGAAAACTTCATAACATAAGGCATCTATATACATGAATTACATTGATATACGAAGTATGAATGGTCCAGGTCTTCTACCTTCATGATCTTTTAAATATTAAGCTTTTAAGAAGTAAGTTAACACCATCATTTGTAATATGTAAACAATTTCTTTTAATATACATTGTCCTAGCAGGTGCGAATCCAGCCATTTTGAAAAAGGGGGGGGGGGTCCCGACCCAGGATAAAAGGGGTTCCAACTATATGTCCCCATTCAAATGCATTGATCGTTCAAAGAAAAAAAGGGGGGGGTCCAACCCCCAGAACCCTCTCCCTGGATCCGCCACTGCCTAGATAAATAAAGGACATGGACATTTTTACCTAGGAATAATAGTGATATTATGGACTAGGAAAATTAGTCTGGGGATAAAAATTACTGACATCTGACTTAATGTACTAGTAAATTTTATATCCATGGAATTTTATACGGCCGTCATAAAAAAGGGGTTGGGGTTCACATGTTGCGTCATATCTCAAAAACGATTTATAATTATTGCTTAAAACTTTATACACATCTTAGTTATGTTAATCTAAAGATCTGTATACTTTTTGGTGGTGATTCAAACTTTATTTTAAAGTTATCGAGTTTTTGGTAAATAAAGAGGGGTTCACATGTCACGCTGTATCACAAAAACTATTTGTGATTATTGCATAAAAATCTCAAACAAAAAGACAACAGGCATATCATGCGCTTGTGTCACAGCTGTTTATTATACATGTAATAATTTGTCTGACCAGGACTTATCTTTCTCTTACGTACACTAGTTTGATAGATGTAGAACTTTGTTAATTTCTATGTCTTTGGTTTCTGTTGAAGAGCAGTCGTGTAGGTGTAAGGGGACAACCATTTGATTTTCTGGTGGGATGAAAAGGGGAGAGGAGGATTTTTAATCACCTGTCCTGGTCAGTTTTTCGAGGTTTGCAAGGCTAGAAAACCCAAGAAATTGTAAAAACCTCTGTGGTACGAACATATTTGCAAATAATTATGAAGTCTTGGGAGGCTATTTTAACTTTTTTCTGGGACGCAGTCGTAGGAAAAATAATTAAAATAGCCTTGCAAGAAGTCATAATTATTTGACTACTAAAAGATGTAACCTTATTCTTACTTATTTGGGGGAGAGGGACATTAAAACCCCTATTCAATCTGAATCAGTGAATTGAATTTTGCAGCAGTCTGGGGTGAATGATTCAACATCTGTAACTAATCATGCAAATTGATAGTCAACAGTTTCAGGTGGTCCACTTCCTATACACAAGGTGATAGGACATGCCGCTGGAATAGGTCACCTTTTCAGAAATATATGATTTTAGGTCAATAAAAACTTCTTCGTCCGTCATCTTTCTATTTCTATGTGTTCCCGGTTGTTTTTATCAACAAACTTTTTTTTCTTTTGGCACTTTTGTATTCCCCTTTTAACTTTTTAAATTTTGGTGTAAATGAGGGTTTGGATGGGGTTAAATGATTAAAGAATAATGCCCTTAAAAATGAAGATTATATATAGAGAATAACGGGCAAAAAAATGAAGATTAGAGAAAAAGGGTTAATATTAGAAGATTAGAGAAAAAGGGTGAAAATTAAATGTTTACAGAATAACAGACCCCCATCCAGACCCTCGTAAATGTATTCAGAAATGAAAGAGTTATTTAACATTTTACATGGCACGCGCCGACTTTTGTGTAATGTGTCCAGTTATCATAGTGTTGATTGAGTCCACTAAAGCTTGCACCAAGATCATTAATTAAGATTAATTATTATAATTAAGAAAATTATATTCAAAGTTGGTTCGAAGATCGAAAGAGATTTAAAAGTTATTAACATTTTTAACGTGGCACGCGCTCTTCTTGTGTAATGTCTGATCGCCTTGTTAATTGTTCCAATCAATCTTGAAGGATTAACTTTTAACTAGTAAATTATGTTTCTTTGTTGGTAATAATAAATGATAAAAGGGCTGTTGATCTTTTCTTTGATGCTTTGTTAGAAAAATTATATTTGGAAAAAGTGTTTGTTTGCGCTATTTGAAATAAAAGATTTGCGGAAATAACGGTAAAAACAATGGAAATTGGCTTTTACTCAAAGCCGAGTATATTGTAGTCTGTTTCTTTCTTTTTATTCTTCCCCATTTATTGTTTCAAAATTTGTACGAATAGACACAAATTTAAATACAGACTTATTTCAAATATAAGAGTGTAAAATGTGGCGTCCTTGGGGTTCAATGCAACCCAATATCAACGAGTATGACAGACCGCTGGAAATTCTGCAACAGGTAATTATAATTAAATTTATATTTCATATAAAAATAGGGAGTTATGGTATGATTGCCAATGAGACAACTATCCACCAGAGTTGAAATGACGAAGATAAAACAATTACAGGTCGCAGTACGACCTTAAACGATGAGAAAACCCAAACCGTAAAGTCATCTTCAATTATATTCAGTAAAAAAAATGTTCAAAAGTTTAAATATTAAACGAAATATTGTCATAAAATGCCATAGGTAATTTCTGTTTATGTAAGTTAAATTAAAACATCATTACATAATTAAGTAAGTATAAACTTATTTATTGACTCCATGGTGATAAAGTAATATAGATTGAAAACATAAGAATTAAATACTATTCGGTACTTTTAAATTGGATAGTGTCCATAAGAAACTTAAGATTTTTTTTACTTAAGTTGCTATTATTCTTAATATTTATTTTATCAGCATGTAAGGTCACTTGAAAAAAACAACTATATATATATCTTTATTCTCACAAACCAAATTACACAGGTATAAGATAATTTGTATTTCAACTGTATGCTAGTCTTAAAAGTGCACTTCATAAGAATATTGTTAATTGTCTCTCATAATTTTTAATAGAATGACGCTTGTATATTATTTAAGCTAATGATATGTTACTGTTAGTTTTAATATACGCTATGTTTTATGTTATACAAATGGTGATAGTCTGGGTGATTAATAAAATATTAAATCTTGAATCTTCAAATACATAACTAACGTATGAAGGTAGATAGAGAAATTTATATTTTTCACTCAGAAAAGTTCAATTTGTTGTTGATCTCCTGAATAAGTTTACACAGCTCATTTACTGCAGAATCTGAACATGTTTTGGAATTCATTAAACCATTGAAAACCATTGTTTCTACGGTCACCAAAAGCTGAACAATTAAAAATGAAATTGTATTCATCACCAATAACATCTAAATTTCACAGTCGACAAAGTTATTTTTAAAGTAACGTATCTTCAATGACATACCACCGCCTTGCTTACATTTTGATTTAGATAATGGGAAAGATTAAGATTGATAACCTTAAATTACACTTAATGTGACTCCAAATTGATTCATATATAAAAGTCAGAAGCAAACATTTGTATAGAGTTACATAAGGGAAAAGTCCGCTGGTCTGAGTAGTATGGGTCTGTTGATTTTAATTTATTAAATGAATAAATAGTTATCAAAATGATATATTAATAAATGAAATCATCATATTAGTCGTTAATTGTACACTTCCGAATCATAATGAAGTTTTGATTATTATAAAAACAAATAAAATTATTAATATCATAATGACCGGTTTTTTCGGATATTTTTAAGAAATTAAAGAATCAGTAAATCAAGTCGGTTAAGAGCTCTACAGAGCTCATGTTTACCTTGTTGAATTGTACATATCATGCCCGACTATAAATAAAATTTACTTACTTACTTACTTTCTATGATATATATATGTCTGTGGTCACCGTCATGCATTTAGATAAGAAATTCCAGCATGCATCCTCAAATAATTCATGTGTATTTATGACATCAACAGCTGAAACATTATATTATTTTCCAGTAATTATGTAAATAATTTTGATTTACAATTACATATATCTGGGACTTATGCATTACGCGGATTATATATCTGTCAGTTTCAGGATAATAAATCTAATTGTATCTCAATATTAAATCAATGTTAAATCATTTTACTTCATAATTATGTCAAAGTATACTTTTCAAAGTTTTATATTTTAAAATCAAAATGAATCTGAATAAAACTTTTAGAACTGTAATGACATGGTCAGTCAACTGATTTGTTGAATGGCTGATTACAGGTAATTTTCCATTACGACAGTGCGTGTATCCTGGGGTGTTTAACGTATTTAGAATACGATAGTTTTCTAGAGAACATCCTGTCTATGTGTAATGCCGATTGGTGACATTACACAAAGTTTCCGTTGTTAAATGTAGTTAAGTATCTGTGTCTATTCCTTATTGCATCACTACAAAATTTTCGAAGAAAAAATGTTTAATTAAAAAAAAATCATTTATATAAAATACAGAAGTAAAAAGTAGCAAATAAACATCTGTAACTACGCTTGAGTAAACATAATTTCACTACCGGCATACATGAACCAAACCCTTGAGAAAACGGTATACATGTACGGTACGTCTAAACACTGCTAAGGACTCCTTAGTGCACTTAGGACTATACAATGCCACCAAGGACTAGAAGGAGTACTGTTATATGTATTATTTTTACATATTATGTTAGATATTGATATTTAATGCATAGATTTCAAATTTCATAGAAAAATAATCATAAATAAACGAGATATTCAACATTATTTAGGCACGTGTCCGTTTTTCTTTGATATGCCGAAAATCAATGAACCGATTGACACGTGCCAAATAACATAATAGATGTGTTTAAAAAGGCCAATTCAAAAAGTACAAATACGATCTTCTGCCATCTAACAATTTCAAAAGGAAATTCTGAGTCGACACTGAAGTACCAAAACTACATCAAGAATCACTATTTTTTGCAGAAGGTGGTGTCGAAAATTAAACTGTTTTAATCTTTTTTTCTCCTTAATTAATTGAAACTCCTGAAATAATTTAACATTATTCATAGACAGCTAGCTTACATATGCACATCTTTTTAGAAGTATGTGAGTGTATAGTAACAATTTGTTCATTAAACCCCCTTTTTCCTTCTTTAAATTTCATTTAAATCGCTTTTATTTCCAATTTTGTGTTTGCTAGGATTGACACTTAGAACGTATCTGTAACAAAAAGTAACAAGTGAAAATTCACCATTCAGTTTGGGGATTTTTTTTCCTTTGAACTTATCTTAATTTAAAAAAAACTTTAAGAATTTTCTGAAACATTTTTAAAAGGAAACGGACTTTTAAACCAGAAGCGGATTAAGAGGGGGCAGAGGGGGCGCCCCCCTTTTACTGAGAAAAATTTTGTTGCTTATATAGGGAATCACTGAAGCATGACCGGAGCGGGCACCCTCTTTGGCAGTCAGTGGGCCCCCACTTATGAAAATTTCTGGATCCGCCACTGTAAACAAAATCAATTTTGAATATTAATATTGAACAATGACTGTTAAAAAAACAATCTGTCAAAGTGGTTTGGTAATTAACTGGCTTCATGCTGTCAAAATGTCTCCTTTTATAAGTTATTGATAAAAAGTATTTGAAGGCGAATTAATCATTTCCTCAACTAAAATACATTTATCTATAAATAAAGCCAATTCGCGAAACACTTTCTCTCATATATTAAAACAGTTGTAAAATAATTAGTTCAAACTTTTGTACTGCGACTTTCTGTCCGTTTACCAATACTTATTCCTTGTTAAGTTTTTTTCGTACCCATTTCTCTTTATATATTCGAATACTTATAATACTAGTAAAAATTTTCCAGATGCTTTTTATCCTAATCTTATATCAAACAACCATGTTATCCGTAGAACGGACAACGGAGTTAAGTACAAATTTAGGAATTCAGAAATTTAAAAAAAAATTCAACAACAAAATTCTACACTTTTTGTCTGTTCTTTTTTCTTCCGCTTCGAAGCCGCCACCCTGTATCAATCATAGCCAACACCTCGCATTGCGTATTCACGATGTTGAGGGATTGACAATAAACAATTAAATTAAGCAATATACAGCAAGTAACTAATTGGGTGTGGAATGCCAGTACATCTGAATTTGTAAATTTGTAAATTGAATGTTACCTGTTAAGAACGTGTATTGTTGAATTCTTTAATACAATTACACACATTTCCTTATGACAATTTTGGATCCGCAACTGGTGAGGACTTCATAAATAAATATTTAGTAATTTTTGTTTTGTGATAAATAATGTATTTACATTCACATCGACAGAAATAGGATAAAATAATCTACCAAAAGCTGAAGTCCACATAAGAGGGTATGGATGGTGGTTAACAGAATAGAGAATAACGATTAAAAAGAATAAAGAATAATGAGCAAAAGTGTAAATTTGTTGAAATATAGCTGAAGAAAAGAAGACAGAAAAGAAGACACCCTACCCCAAGATCCCGACTTCAACTGGTATTTAACGCTGCCGGGATATTTTGAGACAAAGTGCATGCATTAGTAGTCAGCTGCCGAAAACCACTTAACCTTTTGCATCCATACGTTTTGAATCGGAATATTGACTGCATGTAAAATATCAATGTCTGTACTACTTCATGTTCCGAGGATGACCCTGTCAGTAACCTCCTCGACACGTTTTTACGGCGGCTCATTTTGTCTTAAAATAAGCACAATTGATAAGTTTCTTTCCCTGCTTTCCTAGATCGCACTTGTAAATAGCACGTCTCAAGAAATTGGTACACTATGCGTTTATACAAGCCTTACAACACTTGCCATCAGTATTGGAAAAGTATTAAATAAGAAGGTATAGAAAATTAATGCACACACACTTTTATCAAACACAGACATGATATTTTTCTCAATTTGCCTAAATCGTGCGTTATTCGGCAAATCATACAACAAGTTTTATTTAATACTCATTTCAGATGCGGATCCAGCCATTTAAAAAAAAGGGGAGGGGGTGTCCCAACCCAGGATTAAGGGTGGGGTGGGTTTCAACTACCAGTGGCGTAGGCAGGGTTGAAATGATGTGGACAATTTGTTGGGACCATTTTATGCAGACCTAATAAAACCTCACAAGAAGTTCTGAATATCAGAATTATACATGCAGTATTGTAAGATTCACAAAGTGTACACATGGAGCTTTTAAAAAGGAGCTGTTAAAATAATCATGCTAATTAAACATGTAAACAATTGGCATACAGTTTGGAGAGGCCTTATTAGTCCTATAGTGTAATGAATTCAGGGATAATGGCACTACCTCTTTGATTTTAAGGTCCTTATAATCAATCTTGAATACTGATGCATACTCTTGTACAAAGGAATATAAGTATGCAATAGACAAATGGTCTTCAAAATAAGAGATATCCATGCTATACATTTATGACAAGATCTTAATCAAGTTTCAGTTTTGGTTTGTTTAAATATTTTGGAGGCTTAAGTATGGCCCAAGATCACAGTTATTTCGTAGTGCATTTCTTTTAGACAATAAATTCAAATTTAAAAAATCGCACCTGCCTTTTCTCAAAAAGATTTTTACAGGGTAGTGTATTACTAGTGGGACAAATAATTTCAAAATTACAGAAACTTCTACCAGCTCTAATTCAAAATATTGACAATTCTGTGTTAAGGGGGTCTAAAATTCAGTTTAAAGGAAGATAACTGTCTCCTTGGACCTATTAGGACAGAAAGACTTGACGAATCTTAATCAAACTTTGCATGACCTAAGCTTAGGGAATTATGAGAGTTTGCCAAGATTCATGGCCATAGTACATATTTTATAGAAACTAGGGTCATTTAGTATTGACATTTGGATGTTTATTTTGACGTAAAATCAAATATTTTCAACTGTCAAGATTTTGGCCTAAAACAATTTAATTTTGCAAAAGTTTCTTTTAAATGCTCTTGAATATTATATATTAAGTATTGAAAGCATTTGAATACTCATTTTATTTATCAGATTTATCATAATTATCATGATTATTCCAAAGTCAAATTTATATAAATAGAGATTTTCAAATGCAGGGCAGCCTTATATAAACATGCATTTTTTCAACCAATGTGAAGTTTTGAAGTTTTTAACCCTAAATTATTCTTTCATATATATATTAAATGTACTTTAAAGGTAAAGGAAAGTTACAAAAGCATACCACATGAGTATAGTATGGTCTTAGGCCATGTAATACTGAGAATTATTTAGAGTCGAATTAGGCCGTAGCCTATATTTACATATAAAATGCACACAGAAGCTATAAGAAAAGAAAATTTGTTACTTTTGCTCATTTCTATGCTAAGGTGTCATGATAGAATAAGCTAATTGCAAAAGGACTCTTGTATTTAAATTGTTTGCAGCCTGAGAATGGTCTAGTGACCAGATCTTTTCACTTTTCAATGGAAAATTTGCATGCGGTTTTAGTCTCAATTGGCATATATTTGGACCACTTAATACCCTAAAGAAGAAAACCATGGTAGCATATGAAATGAATAAGGTGTACTGATCATTGTAAAGTGCTTTTTTTACAGATTTAGTGAAATATTTGTAATGGACTACAGATTTTATGTACAATGCTCTCACATTTTACATACATCTAACAGTCCGTTTAACCAGGGCCATGAATACAAAATATTCTGCACATTTTTTCTGTAGATTCAGAGTTCACAAATGGTTAATTAGATTAGATTTAAGCATAGAAACACAAATATCAGGAACAAAAAAGCTGTCAGATAGAAAGTCAGCATGCCCCTTAGGCATAAAATGCAAACTGCTTTATAATGCTTATTTTAGCCGTATAATGCCAAAATGGGACATTTAACAGAATTTCTGTCAAACAAAGATGTAAATCCTTTACTTTTATTGAGTTTGACAAATTGAAACCAACAAACCATTCAGGAAAGTTGCCAAAGTACAGAATCTAGATTTACGGAATCAATCTCTTAGGCCCAAGAACACAGTTATTTCGTAGTGCATTTCTTTTAGACAATAAATTCAAATTAAAAATCGCACCTGCTCTCAAAAATATTTTTACAGCGTAGTGTATTACTAGTGGGACAAATAATATCAAAATTATTGAAACTTCTACTAGTTCTAATTCAAAATATTGACAATTCTGTGTTAAGGGGTGTAAAATTCAGTTTGACAGCTTCAGACGTACTTAAATTTTAACTGGACCAAATCACAACTTAACATAAAGATTCAGCACCCAAATTTTTTAACATGTTATTTCATCCCCATCTTAATATTTCATGCATTAAATATCAAGAAATCAATTGGGAAAGTGTATCAAAAAAATTGCAAGTTATACACTGTTCACACCAGGGACTATATTCTTAGACAACTGAGACAACGAAAACCAAAGGACGATAACTGTGTCCTTGGACCGTATGATGTCTTTTTGTGAGGATGTTTTCGTTTAAAGTTTGAAAAATTGTTTGTACCAACAAAATAAATGCACAAAGTTAGTCTAGAATTATGTTTTATCATTTATTTTTATGTTTAGGTTGAAAGCAAGAAGAAAAGAACAATGCAGTTCAAAAGTCAAAATGTGGATAAGCTGAGGTCCTACTTTTGCAGATTTTCATATTTTGCATGAATGAATTTGAAGTTTATATCATGGAGGGCAGAGAAAGAAAAGAATCACTCAAATTTTCCTGGTCCTAAAGGATAAATGTAAAACATCTAATTCGGTAAGTTTTATGCTCTGTTTTGATGGTGTTTGTGCATCCATCTATCCATTCCTTTCTCTAAATTGTATCGTCATTAAGTTTTTATACGACCGCAAAATTTTTGCGGTCGTATATTGGTATGATGTTGGCGTCATCGTCGTGCGTCGTCGTCCGTCGTCGTCGTCGTCCGAAGACACATTGGTTTCGCACTCTAACTTTAGTTTAAGTGAATGGATCTCTATGAAATTTTACCATAAGGTTCAATACCACAAAAGGAAGGTTGGGATTGATTTTGGGGTTATGGTACCAATAGTTAAGGAATTAGGGGCCAAAAGGGCCAAAAATAAGCATTTTGGTAACTTCCAGACATAACTTGTGTGTTAGTGTATGGATCTCTCTGACATTGTACCACAAGGTTCCATATCACAAAGGAATACTGGGATTGATTTTGGGGTAATTGCCTCAAAATTTTAGGAATAAGGGGCCAAAAGGGAAAAAAACAAGCATTTTCTAGTTTCATGACAATAACTTGTGTGTAAGTGTATGGATCTTTCTGAAATTGTACTAAAGGTTCCATATCACAAAGGAAAGTTGGAATTGAGTTTGGGGTAATTGCCTAAAACGTTTAGGAATAAGGGTCCAAAAGGGCCAAAAATAAGCATTTTCTAGTTTCCAGACAATTACTTGTGTTCAAGTGTTTGGATCTCTCTGAAATTGTACTGCAAGGTACCATACCACAAAGGGAAGGCTGGGATTGATTTTGGGGTAATTGCCTCAAAAGTTTAGGAATGAGGGGCCAAAAGGGGCAAAAACAAGCATTTTCTAGTTTCAGGACAATAACTTGTGTGTAAGTGTATGGATCTTTATGAAATTGTTCCACAAGGTTCCATGTCACAAAGGGAAAGCTGGGTTTGAGTTTGGGGTAATTGCCTAAACGTTTAGGAATTTGGGGCCAAAAGGAGTTTTGATCCCAACAGTTTAGGAATAAGGGGCCAAAAGGGTCCAAAATTAAACTTTGTTTGATTTCATCGAAAATTGAACTATAGGGGTTCTTTGATATGCGAATCTAACCGTGTATTTAGATTCTTAATTTTGGTCCCGTTTTCAAATTGGTCTACATTAAGGTCCAAAGGGTCCAAAATTAAACTTAGTTTGATTTTAACAAAATTGAATTCTTGGGGTTCTTTGATATGCTGAATCTAAACATGTACTTAGTTTTTTATTATGGGCCCAGTTTTCAAGTTGGTCCAAATCGGGTCCAAAATTAAACTTTGTTTGATTTCAACAAAATTGAATATATGGGGTTCTTTGATATGCTGAATCTAACCATGTATTTAGATTTTTGATATTCGGCTCGGTTATCAAATTGGTCCACATTGAGGTTTAGAGGGTCCAAAATTGAACTTTATTTGATTTCATCAAAATTGAATTCTTGGGGTTCTTTGATATGCTGAATCTAACCATGTATTTAGATTTTGGATATTGGAATACCACAAAGGGGTGGTAAATTGTCTTTGGGAGTTATGGCTCAAAATGTTAAGGAATAAGGTGCAAAAAGGGGAAAAGGGTTTGCAGGTTAATGGACAATTACTTAAGTACAAAACATAATTTAAAAGGCAGTGTAAGGTTGGTAATTGAAACTCATTTGAATATCTCACCTAAACTGCTTTTAAATTATTTATATTGAAATTTGCCAAAACTTTATTATTAAAAATTCCATTGGAAATTTGCCAATAACTTTAGTTTAATGAACTTCATTGGAAATTTGCCAATATAAAATATTGCTGATGAAGCTTTTTTGTTTATCTCACCTAAACTGCTTTTAAATTATGTATATTGAAAATTTGCCAAAAACTTTATTATTAAATTTCTGATTTATATATAAAAGCAAATAATAATGATAAGGCAAGAGATACACACCAAACAGGATGTGTAAATTAATATATTAAGTATTGTGCAATAGCAAGAAATTTTCAATTGCACAGTATTGCGCAATAGCAAGAAATCTTCAGTTGCACAGTATTGCGCAATAGCAAGAAATATCCAATAGCACAATATTGCGCAATAGCAAGAAATTGTCAATTGTACAGTATTGCGCAATAGCAAGAAATATTCAATTGCACAGTATATCGCAATTGCAAGAAATATTCAATTGCACAGTATTGTGCAAAAGAAGATACTTTGTATAAATTGCTTATTTCTTGACCAATTTCAATGGGGTTTTATTCTTGAATTCTTGGGGTTCTTTAATATGCTGAATCTAACCGTGTATTAAGTTTTGGATTTTGGTCCCCATTTTAAATTGGTCCACATTGAGGTCCAAAGGGTCCAAAATTAAACTTTGTTTGATTTCATCAAAATTAAATTATTGGGGTTCTTTGATATGCGAATCTAACCGTGTATTTAGATTCTTAATTTTGGTCCCATTTTCAAATAAGTCTACATTAAGGTCCAAAGGGTCCAAAATTAAACTTAGTTTGATTTTAACAAAATTGAATTCTTAGGGTTCTTTGATATGCTGAATCTAAACATGTACTTAGTTTTTTTATTATGGGCCCAGTTTTCAAGTTGGTCCAAATCGGGTCCAAAATTAAACTTTGTTTGATTTCAACAAAATTGAATATATGGGGTTCTTTGATATGCTGAATCTAACCATGTATTTAGATTTTTGATTTTTGGGCCCGTTATCAATTTTGTCCACATTGAGGTCAAAAGGGTCCAAAATTAAACTTTGTTTGATTTCATCAAAATTGAAATATTGGGGTTCTTTGATATGCGAATCTAACCGTGTATTTAGATTCTTAATTTTTGGTCCTGTTTTCAAATTGGTCTACATTGAGGTCCAAAGGGTCCAAAATTAAACTTAGTTTGATTTTAACAAAATTGAATTCTTAGGGTTCTTCTATATGCTGAATCTAAACATGTATTTAGATTTTGATGATGGGCCCAGTTTTCAAGTTGGTCCAAATCGGGTCCAAAATTAAACTTTGTTTGATTTCAACAAAATTGAATATATGGGGTTCTTTGATATGCTGAATCTAACCATGTATTTAGATTTTTGATTTTTGGGCCCTGTTATCAACTTTGTCCACATTGAGGTCAAAAGGGTCCAAAATTAAACTTTGTTTGATTTCATCAAAAATTAAACTCTTGGGGTTCTTTGATATGCTGAATCTAACCATGTATTTAGATTTTGGATATTGGACCATTATAGGTGAATGTCCAATTTAAAATTTTTAAGTTCTTAGACCACATTCATTCTGTGTCAGAAACCTATGCTGTGTCAAATATTTAATCACAATCCAAATTCAGAGCTGTATCAAGCTTGAATGTTGTGTCCATACTTGCCCCAACTTTTCAGCTGGTTCGACCTCTGTGGTCGTATCAAGCTGCGCCCTGCGGAGCATTTTATTGGTGATAGTATGCCATGAATTCAGTAAGTAACTTGTGGTTTTACATATATATACTCAAAATTTAGTATGTTAGTATAAGTGGGATTTTTGCATGACATCCTGTCAACTATAAAAAAAAGATGATGTGGTATGATTGCCAATGAGACAACACTCCACAAGAGACAAAAATGACTCAGAAATTAACAACTATAGGTCACTGTACGGTCTTCAACAATGAGCAAAGCCCATACTGCATGGTCAGATATATTAGGCCCCGAAATGACAATGGAAAACAATTCAAACGAGAAAACTAATAGCCTTATTTTTGTACAAAAAATGAGCAAAAACAAATATGTAACACATACACAAATAGTTAATCATGTTCATACATATCTTGAAATTAATATCTGACACATTGGTGTTTTGTGAACTTGGAAATAAGTTATTTCATAGAATATTACTAATGTTTTCAGAATATCAAAATACAAAATATCCAATTTTGTAAAATTGTTTATCAGGTCAAGATCTATCTGCCCTGAGACTTTCAGATGAATCGGACAACCCATTGTTAGGTTGCTGCCCCTGAATTGGTAATTTTAAGGAAATTTTGCCGTTTTTAATTATTATCTTGAAAATTATTATAGATAGAGATTAACTGTAAATTGCAATAATGTACAGCAAAGTAAGATCTACAAATTATCAGCATGACCAAAATGGTCAGTTGACCCCTTAAGGAGTTATTGTCCTTTATAGTCAATTTTTAACAATTTTTAACAATTTTTGTAATCTTTTACAAAATCTTCTCATAAAACTACTAAGACAAATTTAACCAATCTTGTCCACAATCATTATTAGGGTATCTAGTTTTAAAATTGTGTCCGATTACCCGCTTGCAAACAAAGATGGCTGACATGGCTAAAAATAGTACATAGGGTAAAATGCAGTTTTTGGCTCATATCTCTGAAACCAAATCATTTAGAGCAAATCTGATAGGATAAAATTCTTCATTAGGTGAATAGTTATCTGCCCTGAAATTTTCAGACCATTCAGGCAACCCGTTGTTGGGTTGCTGCCCCTGAATTGGTAATTTTAAGAAAATTTGCAGCTTTTGGTTATTATCTTGAATATTATTATAGATAGAGATAAACAGTAAACAGCAATAATGTACAGCAAAGTAAGACCTTGAAAATAAGTCAACATGACCAAAATGGTCAGTTTACCCCTTAAGGAGTTATTGCCCTTTGTAGTCAATTTTTAACAATTTTCATAAATTTTGTAAATTTTACAAAATATTTTCCTCTGTAACTACTGGGCCAAGTTCATAATAACTAGAGATAATTGTAAGCAGCATAAATGTCAGTAAAGTAAGATCTTGAAACACATCACCATCACAATTTTGTCATGAATCCATCTGTGTCCTTTGTTTAATATGCACATAGACCAAGTTGAGCGACACAAGTTCTTTAGAGCCTCTAGTTACTATTAATAATTAAGTATTAAACTTTTTAAGGATATATGTATAACCGTATATAAAAATAAGACAGCAAGCGAACAACACAAAAATAAGGAAAAATAATATAATTTTTGTATCAATGTTATAATTTCCAACATGTCCAAAGAGTTCAAGGTATATTCTCATTGAAATAAAACACAAATTGAATTTTTCAGAATTTCAGATGCTTTAATAAAGAAGTGCTGATTCTGTTGTTGGCGTTTTGAATAATATATTGCAAATTCTTGTGAAAAAAGAATATTACTGTTATTGCCTAAAGTTTTAACATTGATCTCGCGGATACAGTGCAGACAATTTGGTGTCACGATATCTCAGTAGCATGGGTTCAAATCAGCGAGGAAGAACAATTTGCAAATTTACAGATCTAACATTGTTGGGTTGATGTTTAGACGAATTGTATATATATATATATATATATATATATATTATATAACTGGGAAAATACCCAAATGTTTTAAAGAAGAATACATAAATTGATTGTTATATAATATTAGAAAAGGAAGATGTGGTATATTGCTAATTTGACAACTCTCTGTCAGAGAGACCAAAAGTTGTAGGAGGTTAGCAACTGATGACACTGGACAACCTTCAACAATCAGTAAAATCTATAACACATAGCTATTTTTATTGAAAATCATATGTTATTGCTACATGTATGCAAACAATTTTGTATTATCCATAACTTTAGATTTTATCGGTTCTTTTCAGAATGATTGAAATTCATCACTTAGAATAAAAGAAGAAAACATAGAAACAAGACCGGAATAAATTCAAAGACAAAAGTTGGATCAGTTATTATTTTCATCACTCAGTCAATGAATTGAAGTTCTATTAAATACCAAAAGATATTGAAACAACAATAATGACAATGTTTTGTGCTGAATGACCAAAAAGTGGACTGTACATTACGACTACACAACGCTGGATGATAAGAAACTTAATTTTTAAGGGATATCCGGAAAAAAAAATTTAGATTTATGTAATTAGCTACCAGTATGTTTAATAGCCTAATAATAGAGTTTTCATCGATTTCAAATGGAAAATAATTGGGTTTCAAAAAGCATTCTAGAATTCATCAATAAACATATATTGATACTTACATTATCTGCTTTATGGTTTAAAAGTTTAGTTTTAAACAGTTATAGAACAATATATTGCATTAACATTTCCAAGGAAAAGAGATATTCAACTTAAAAGATTCATCTTATAACAATTTACTACCAAACAGAATTAATTGTAACATACACATTACTTTATATTTATAATTTTAATCCCATAGGATTTTATTTTGTCCCATGGGATTTTAAAATCCCATGGGATAATTATAGTCCCATGGGATTTTTTGGTCCCATGGGACAACAAATATCCCATGGGACTACAATTATCCCATGGGACCAAAAAAATCCCATCGGTTTAACCAAAATCCCATGGGATAATGGTCAATCCATGGGATTTTGCCCTGTCCCATGGGATATTGAAAATCCCATGTTTTTCTAAATCAAATTGCAAAATACATATAATAATTACAGCAGAAAAGTAATGAAATTATTGAATCCCATGTAATTCCGCACATTTTGGTTATATACACGACACTGTAGCTCTTGTTTGAGGCGGCGGATTTGCAAATGAGTGTTTTGCAAATTAAAAGTGTCCAGTGTTTTCGATCGGCGCTTTGCCGATGATTTACGTCAATCGGTATTTCATTTGCGCCAAAAATAATAGGTGAAATTTAAAAAATTTAGAATATAAAATTAATACCATAAGTTGGAAACGTTTTTAAGGAATAAAATAAGCTAAAAAAATTGATAGGTTATGGAGCTCCTTTTCGAGATATTTATTTTTTAAATGGCAAGAAAAGGCTGACTCGGACTTTTACCTTATATTTGCTTTGGTATTATTTGGGTCTCAAATCGAAAAAAAAAAGAAATCTAGAATCTGCTTAAATTTAGTAAATATGAAAAGAAAAATGGGTGTTATGGGGCAAAATATTTTACCCTGTATCGTAGGAAAAAAATTCAAGGAGTCCGAACATCTGACACAAATTCCCAAACCTGACCTAAGTACATCCTTAAAACAATATCTACAGCTTTTGTTGCATCATAAAACTATGTGCATCTTAAACTGTTGTCGCAAAAATTCTTTTTGGCAGCTATGGTATACAAATAAGGAGATGTGGTATGATTGCCAACGAGTCAACTATCCACCAAAATTCAAATTCAATTTGATGTAAGCAATTAAAGGCAACAGTACGGCCTTCAACAATGAGAAAACCCCATACTGTATAGTCGGCTATAAAAGCATGTGCATAGACTCTTTAATATTCAATTACCAGCAGAATTTGACAGCTTTTAGATTTTGACCTTGTGAGTGATTTGGTCGCATCAAAATGTTATTATTCTTATTCATCAACTTGTAAACATGTTCATTGAGGGGTGATCTTTTCAAATCATTTGATATATTCGGATTTGGCCCGATTTCACGGTATACTGAACATGGACGTAAGAGAGTACGAGTTGGCCATGATGTTATATGGACAGATATATTTAATGAACATGTAGTTTTATTTTAGTGTAAAAAGGTTTATTTGATCGAAGTTTATTTTTATGAAGCAAAGGAAGAGCTTATACTAAAAACGTGCTTTTACAACCCTAAAGAACTACGAAACTGTCGGTTTTAATCCTTTATTACATTTTAATGCTGAAACAGGGAAAGAATATTCTTACTAATTGACGAAAGGTTGCAATGGAGAGAACGTGCAATTATGGAAGTATACATTTATTATATACCTAATCACAATAAAATACGACGTGGTTGTTTACGCCACTTGAATGATGAAATTCATATGAAACATCTATGTACTCTCAAATTGTAATCTGAATCTTAGACCTGATTCCTATACAAGCTGAACACTCTGGTCCATAGTATGTGCATTCTAGATCACAGTTAAGGGAGCAACCATTTAACTTCAAAAAGGGGGGGGGGGGGTATTTTTTTTTCTGAGTCAGAAAATTTTAGTTTTTCGGTTTTTCGACGCTATCAATCAAATTATTTTTTTCTGAATTTAACACTACTATTTTTTTTTTGTCATCTGCTTGACCAGAATATTTTTTTTCATCAAATTGGGGATCAGAATATTTTTTTTAGGAAAAAACCATAACCTCCCCACTCCCCTTGAAGTTAAATGGTCGTTCCCTATAGCTAACGTAACAATTTCATCTGGAAGACAATTTACCCTGCTCGACACTTCAGTTAGTTTTCAGTCTACTGTTGCTATTAAAAAAGAAACAAAAACAAAAACTGAGAAGCAGCAAATACACACCACAAAATGTGTTGGTTTAACCTCGATTTTGTTCATTCTGGACCAATATATAGATTTATCATATTTGTTTCACAATAAGTCTAATGTTATAATGTCCTAACATTTTTCTTCTCAGAGTATGTTTATTTTTTTATGTTGATTGTTAAAGTATTTACATTTGTACTTGATAATATATGTATTTCGTCAAATGCATTTAAATTAAAATTTTTATTTCGTTTCAATTTCAATCTTTAGTATCAGTCTACCCAGAATGTCGAATCTTATCTTATTAAACTGAACTTTGATTGAAATGAGGACAATATAAAAATAAGAAGATGTGGTATGATTGCCAATGAGACAACTCTCCACAAGAGACAAAATGACAGACACAGAAATAAACAACTATAGGTCACCGTACGGCCTTCAACAATGAGTTAACCCCATACTGCATAGTCAGATGAACATTGCCTGAACAGACATGTACACCTTACAATCATTCCATACGCAAAATATGGTTGACCTACTGGTAAAAAGGTCAGAAGAAAACTGTCTGACGGACATGTAGAATTTACAAAGATCGCAGACTCTATATGTAAACAGTTATCCAATTACTTTGTTTTTTAGTTGAATCATGAAAATTTGATCAAATGTTCACATGACAGACGAAAAAGTCGTAAAACAGGGCATCGATATACAAGGTATGAAGCATCCATTTCATATGTGCATTAAGTGTTAGGGCTAATCAATGTGGTTCTATTCCTAATACAGAATTATTGGTCTCATTATTTAACAAAGATGGGTGTGACATAAACAAATATAATTGGACGGACTTGCTGCTATTTTGATATCCATGTAGTCGCCTGTCTGTACATTTGCTTTAATTGGATTTAGAGAACAAAGTACTGTATAATATAACAATACTAAAGTGTGCGACCCTACCCCATATGAGTCTAAAACTTAGATATTCACAGATAAAAAATACAAATTATTTTTTTATGCTATTGGGTTGTTAGCTCTTTGGCACACTCACCAAATTTGACATAACGCATATAATACATGAATGTTAAATAGTTATTTAGTATAGTTTGTCAAATCGAACAATTTTATCTAACCGCTTAATCGGATAATCTTTCGACCGATTAACCGGTTAATCGATATCAAAGTTGATATTCATAGACTATGTCTACAGTATATACTTAACGAATCTATTTAGATTTATCATGACATTCTTTACTAGATCATTCTGTATTGTCTGTATGTAAATGGTACGATTGTTTGATTGATTATTTGGCTTTACGTCCAGTGGCAAATATATCATATAAAAAATTAGAACGGATGTGGTATAATTGCCAACGAGACAACTCTTCACCAGAGACCAAATGACATAGAAGTTAACAGCTATAGGTCACCGTACGATCTTCAACAATGAGCAAAACCCATACCGCATAGTCAGCTACATGTATAAAAGGCCCCGAAATGACAAATGTAAAACAATTCAAACGAGAAAGCTAACGGCCTGATTTATGTACAAAATAATGAAAGAAAAAACAAATATAATATACAGCAACAAACGACAACCACTGAATTACAGACTCCTGACTTGGGACAGGCACATACAGAATGTTGCGGGGTTAAACATGTTTGAAGGCGCTAACCCTCCACTGACTTTGGACAGTGATGTAACGACACAAACCAAGAAAAAACTATGCAAACCAATTAACGAAAAAAAATATGAGAAACAGCAAAAAACGACAACCACTCAATTACAGGCTCCTGACTTGGGACAGGCACACATAGAATGTGGCGGGGTTAAACTAGTTTGAAGACGCCAATCTTTTCCCTAATCTGGGACAGTGGTGTAACAGTACAACATAAGAACACACTATAAAATCAGTTGAAAAGGGCTTAAATCATCAGAATAATACAAAGCAGAAATACATTCAACAAAAACACAGACCGGACATGGCAGGGTAGTTAACATGTCATCCCCACAACAAAAAAGACCCGAAGTACAGACAACATTCGAATGGCAATACGTATTACAGAACAAAAAAAGAAATCAGAGCATCATATTGTCAAACTTCTAGGAAACGGTTACCGTAAATTGGGAAATTTTGGCGTCGGGATATTCTGGCGTTTTTCTCTCGAAAGGCATGTGTTTTATTTTGGTGTGTATAATTTTGGTGCTTCGTCTAATTGATATGTTTAATTTTGGAACAACATTAGTTAGCAAGATCATTCATATTTGCCCTTTTTTACCCGTTTATTGACAAAATATCATTTAGTTTCTCAAACTAGAAACACGACAAAACTTAATGAAGAAGTCGGATACGAATGCAATTACAAATAATTCCGTATATCGTGGTTCAAAGCTGAAAGAAAATATGAAATACAATCTTAAACATTAAAATCACTTTTTAAATAGATTATTTATTCTTTACAAATATCATATGAAATAAATTTTAATCATCTCTATTGCAGTACATGTTAATCTATTGACGATCAAGGATTTAGATTTTAATCCTTATGCCTCTGGCAGTACATGTTAATTAATTGAAGATAAAGGATTACAAGGAGTTTTGATATTCTAATTACCAATAACGGCGTCTAATCAGCAATAGCCTGGCATATTTATGACATGTGTGATTAAAAATTCATGTTGTGACTTCTTAACAATTTCAGAAAATTGACAATTAAGTAAAAATTATATAGTGTTGTTGGCCAATTATACCAGGTATTTATTTGCAGATTTGGCTATGTATAGAATTGTAGGAAATATACGGAAGATAAAATAACATAAAATATTTTCCCCAAAAATTAACATTATGATATTGTCGTACCGGTACTCGATTTTGGCGTTTCAATTTTTAGTGTTTGTTTAATTTTCGTGTGTTTAATTTTGGCACTTTCATTGGAGGCATCAAATAAACCAAAATAAAACTACAACCTTACGGTATAAGCAGGGTTACAGAAAAATCTAGATTTCATACAAAAATTGATTTTTGTGTGCAAGACGTCGTTTGTCAAATTTTAGTGAATATTCAAAACGGAAAAATAATGCATTTAAGGAACAACCCTTTCATTTAAAGGGGAGGGGGTATGATATTTTGACGAAGAAAAAAAAAATCCTAAGGGAAGAAAAATAAATAAGCTGTCGTAGCATTGGCCATACTATTCTAATATAACAACTTGGTGCCACAAAACTTCAAAGAAAACAACATTTCAAAACCAGGCATTGCATGATACTTTATAATTTGTTTAATACGGTAATTTTAGCATTTGAATGCATGCAGTGTTTACTTACTATCAAACTTTTGGGCGGGTATCCAATTGTGTGAACATAATACGTCAATTTGATTGGCTAAAATGAATTATAGATAAATATGTAGACAAGCCGAGGGTGATTTAAAATAGGCATTCTTTTAATAATAGTACCGCACGAGTATGACTTTGGCATGTTAGAGCATACAGTATCTGTTAAGTACGTTAAACATCGCTTACCGACGTCGAACTGTTGAATACCAACAACCAGGAACCATTTTTCATCGAGTTGTGTAATCGCTCTGATGTGGATCAAAACGGAATATTTTATGTGGATTATTATTGATGACGGAATGATATTTTTTGGATCATATTTGTAGATAATACAAGGATTTGAAAAATTAATAGTCCTTGGTTTTAATATTAAATAACATGAATTATAAAACTTTCAAGAAGTGAAAAAAGTAGCCGAGGAAGAAACATAAACAAACCAGAACATTTCCTTTGGCCTTTTTTACTTTTCGCTTGTCGCTTATTGCAGCTGAACAAGTAGTAATAATAATTATAAGAGTAGGAATTTTTCGTATTTAAAAACACGATTGACGTGTTACCAGTGTTTTCAGTGAGATGAGATAGCAGTCACTTCATTAACCCGAATAATTCAGTCGTTATATTCCACTGCTCTACGATGGCTATCGTATAAAGAGTTCAGGCCCTCGCGAGTGGGAGAGTCGATCACGGGGAGGGACTGAATTATTCGGGTTATCACTTCATGGAAATATTTGTATTATGTATTAAATAAATTTAATTAATCATGACTATACGCATATCATGTATAATCAAACGACACCATAGTTACAAAATCTTTAATTTTCAAAACTGTGAGCCGCTATTACCCAACAGCAATATGTACACCAAACAAGTATTTATACAGAAAACAAGGAATGAACTAAATGCAAATATAACTATAAATTTACAGTTCATTTTAATAATATAAATGATTGCAAACAACAACCTTTCAAATCATTTGCACACCACATAAACGGTCTGGCATGTTAATGTTTCCTATATATTTACAAAGGTTTTGCATATATGCAAATTTCCATAATGCCGTTATCTTTGGATAGCTTAAAAATTAATCACAAATGATAAGGATGCCCATTACTTTATGTTGGTTTGAAATATGCAGATACTTAAATATTTGCCTTATCGGGTCACCAGGTTCAAACATAAGATGCCTAACCATATTTGCATATGTATGCAAATGAAATACTACTTATACCTATAGAAATTTGAAAATTTAACTTTGACACAAAACCTGTAAAATTAAAACAAAATATCAATATTAAAGAAACATTTAGTGCATGTAAAGATAAACGAAAT
>JAASAO010003173.1:0-31456 GCA_017311375.1 Mytilus coruscus | reverse complement strand
ATCAAATACTTAATTAATGTTCTAAAGTGTTATTACAAATTATTGCATACGCGATAGAATTATTTTACATCAAATTACAAATCCTTCAAGTATGCGGAAAATATATATACTACATGGTGAATGTTTAACAAATAACTGGTAGTGGAAAAACATTAAGGCATGGGTAATCCGTAATATATGTGTAATTCAGTTTTCAGACATTATATAACCTGTCTGAGACCTTATAACATATAATGTTTCTATGTAAATATGTTTGTACTGCACATGTTGTCTGCACATAGCTCTTGCATTTAGGAATTGCATGAACTAATCGTAGATAGTGAATCTCTATTAAACTTGACAAAATTGTGTTTATTATGACCTTCTTATTATTATTTCATAAAGATGGGAACCCACTACTGTTTCCACCTTTTACATAAATAAAGGCTGTTCCCGAATTCTAATATTTACCAATACTTTGACAAAGAATTTCGAAAATTTTCACCATTAGAATTGGCCGACATTTAATATTGCTATCGAACTCAAGGAATTTCTATTATGAACTGAGACAAGTTCAATTAATTGATATATATTTTCCATTATATGAACAAAGTTTATTTGATTGCAAATGAAAACTATATTTGTATTAATGAAAACACGAATTTAATTTTTAAAATCTCTTTGAAAGTTTTAACCACCAAACATATGCTTCTTCAACTGTGTTTGTTTATTTTGAATTTTAAATTATGGAGTAACTCTATGGTTAATTGATCCAAGGACTCTAAGGACAGGACGTGACATTCTAAATACCAGGCAATAACCTCACGTAACAACACAGCAAATTCGCGTATCATGTCAATCTGTGTCAATTTATCAATGAAATACACACGACGTCATTCGTTATAATTATTACAAAGCTTTTGTACACGTGTAAAATAGTTAGTTTTGCTTGCTACATCATATTATTTATTTTTTTTTACTAAAAGACACATTTTAAACAAATTGCTAATAAAAATAACAATTGCATTTTGTTTGTGTTATATCGATTTCATCAGCTCGATTGATATTCTTGCTGATAAAGTCAGTATAAAACCATTATAATCATCAATATCAAATAAATTATAAAATAAAGGTTGGTTTATAATATTCGAGGTCGATTCATTATCCACAGTTCCACTTAGTATTATTGTATATTTTATGCTTTGTTTGTTATCGTTTAAGTATGGATGTAGACCAATAAAAAGCTTAAATTGTGTATTATATTATTTGAATATTACACACTACACTCGCAATATATTTTCTGGATTATGCTTCACTTCCACTCAGTGTAACGGTTTATCTAGTATTTCGAAGTATCGAGATATTCGTGTGTTGAAACTCCGTATAATCTGACATTATCTTTTTTATCATTAACTAAGATTCCTGCAACACTTACTACAGAGCAAAATTCCTTATCAAATATAGATATGTTTCATGTTTGTCTAGAATCAATAATATCCTTTACACAATGAAACATTTTAAAAAGTAACGGGAATACTGGACAGTACAGCATATCATATCAACACCCAATTAATAAATAAAAACTTAGGTACAAACAAAGACAAAAACATCAAATAACACATAGCCTCAATTGGTACAGAAAAGGAAATGTGTTAACACAATTAAACAAAGTTTTACAAACACACTACCCGGTCCTCGTTTTACCTTTATAGGCCAAATGCACGTGGATATTTGTCACTAAGTTTTATCCCTCTGTTAATATTGAGTATGACTTTGGAATAAAGACATGCAACCGATCGATATTAGCTAATGTTGAACTATAAAATGAACGTTTCGGTTCCCGGTTTGTCGACCAGCAAAGTGCGGTTTCAGTTGAAAACGGCTTTAAAACATCTTTAACGGTCTTGATGGAAACATTTTCACACTCAATGCTTGTTGATTTAAAAACAGTGGGAAAATATGCTTATATACATGAAGAAAAATAAATTGTAAACAGTTTTCCCATTCAATAATACACGGAATAAAATGTCTTTACATTCACTTTGCAATCATAGGAATTGAGGTGTAGTTTGATATAAATAAGGGTGACACGTGGGTGCTCATTTCCCAACCACCGTTTTTTTTTCTTAAATTTTTCCTAACATTTTTTCTTTTTCGAGATGCTATTTTTAACCCTTTTATCTCATATCCCCATTTTTACGTTTTATCCCACATTCCCTCTTTTAATTAACACCTATAAGCCATGTCCCTAAACCTTTCATCCCCTCCTGACAATCTGTGACGAAGAAAGAAATTGTTGGCAAATTGACAAAATCTTACTTTGATACTAAAAAGAATATGATAGTTAGTATACAAATGTGATTGAAGGTTAAAAATTTGCAAACATCTTTTACGGCACATTAACCAATATTAATTATTCAATAAACATGATTGGGGACTGGGTTTTAAGTTGGGTGTAAGTTGGTAGCTGTTACACCCAAATTATGTCCTGATACTCTTGGCATTAACAATAATTGTTATTGTAGTTATGTGCACTAAACCAGTGATGAATGTACAGTAAATCAATTGCAATTAGTTTAAGTTGAAAATGATTCAGATCCAATGACCCAATCAATACATTAATGTTGGTACTTTTATCATTCGAAAACAATAATAAAAATGTCGTCAACAAGTGTAAATTCAGAATTTAATAGTACGTTGGATTCCTGTTCTTTTCGGACTTTAAGCAGAAAACATTTATGGATCGAGTAGTGTAAAGAAGCGATGTTAGGAAAATTTACAGTGACAGAAAACGTGACTAGAAATGGACTTCAACTTCAATGTTCAACGAAATCAGAAGGAAAATTTGTCTTACTTGGAGAGACAAATATTTAAGTAAAATTAGAGACTTAGTCAACATCAAAGAACGTGAGGTAAGCGAAGCTTCTTTTAATTATGACTTTGATAATCTGGCCCACCCAGAGGTTTCATTTGAAAACAGCCAAACAATAGCTAAAGCTGACTTTAGAAATGACAGTCCGACAATCCCTAACGAGCTTCCAACGAACTGTGAAAATGACAATAATATGAATCTTGAAGAAATATCATTATCATCCACAGTTATTCAGCCAAACACAAGCGCTATACCACCTGCTTCGATTGTAATGCCAAAGCAAATGTCATCCTGTTTCTCTGAAAAAATGTAAACTTGCTGGAAAACCTCAATTCGAACATCTCTACATTGACAGCACAAAATGCAGAACTCATAAAGATTATTCATAACAAAGAAATTGAAAATACAAAACTCCCAAATGAACGTGAGGAATGCAGAGGAGTGAGCAAACACTCAAGCACAAGTGTCAAGACTTTCTAGTGACTTAAAACAGGCAAACCAAACAATTACGGGTCTAGAAGATGATATAAGTATATTAAGTAAGCAAATAGCCGGTAAAAATTAAAACAAAATGTTGTGTCACATACTCCAAAGCCAAAACGTAAATTAAGCCAAGCTCATGCTAGTTTCAACAGTGGAATTCTACTTCAGAAAAGGGTTAAAATTAAAATGCCATAATATACAACATATTTTACCTGAAATTGATGAAATCTTCATAAATCACAGAGACCAGATATCATCGGTATGTGCGAAACATTTTAAATGAAAAAAAATGCAAGCAGGATTCAAATGAGATCAATATTCCTGGCTACAGCTCTACAAATGCAAGAAAAGATAGAAAACAGGCAAGTTGGAGGCTGGATAGTTTACTTTGATAACAATATTAAATATGAAAGACTAACTGCATTAGAAAGTGAAAACATCGAATCTATGTGGTTTAAAATTTCTCAAAACATAATGAGTCTTTTTATTAAGCTTTGTATACAGACCACCAAAAGTCAAACTTCCTGGTACGATAATTTCGAAAAGAATTCATAAATGCCCTCTCTATAAACGATAATATTTCATTGATGGGTGATTTTAATATTGATTATATGAAGACCCTTGCTATTAGATGGTCAAATTTTATTTCAACATATGGTCTTCATCAAATGGTTATTGACCCCTCGCGTTACTTCAACTAGTGTCACATTAATTGACCATATTTACAGCACTAATCCAACAAATATTATCGATGTCACAGTGCCATCTTATGCCCCAAGTGATCACTATCCCATTAGCTGCACTGTAAACAGATTTACTAAGCTTATCAAGGATAAATCTGGTTCACATTTAGAGATCCAATACAGAAACTTCAAAACATTTAATGAAGAATTGTTCTTAAATGATTTGTCTAAACAACCATTTAATGTTATACATGAAATAAGTGACCCAAATGAAGCAATTGATATGTGGTATTATCTTATTGTTAATGTTTTAGATAAACATGCCCCTGTTGTAACCAAACGGATAAAAAATAAATATCAACCAGAGTGGTATACAGATGAAATATGCAAATCAGCTAACCAGAGATTATTATCATAAAAGAAGATACGGATAATTATAGGAAATATCGGAACCTAACAAATAAACTGATTCGTTCTTCAAAATCTAAGTATTTTATGGATGCCATAAACAATAATTAAAACGGTAAAACTCTATGGAGACATTTAAAAGATCTTAACTCTACAACGAATCATGATATTGATATGATAACATACGAAGATAAGAATCTTACGGATAAAATTGATATTGTAATCTGCTTAAATGATCACTTTAGTTCAGTGGGAGAAAAACTTATTCCACATTCCCATTCTAACTTTAAATCAAAGAAAATAAACAATTATGTGTAATCCAAAATTAATGATAACACGTTGTTTTCACTGTATACTGTCACACATGGTGATGTCTTTAAATATCTCACAAATCTAGATATCAATAAATCAACCGGGACCGATGGAGTTGGCCCAAGAATATTAAAAGTATCAAAATCAATAATTGTAGATTCTCTTACTCATATTATAAACCTTAGTTAATGTACATGTATTTTCCTGATATTCTAAAGTATGCAAAAGTAACTCCAATTTTCAAAGCCGGTAATAAGGATGATCCTAACAATTATCGTCCTATCTAAATTTTACCTACAGTGTCCAATTTTTGAGAGGACTGTGTTTAAACAATTATATTCAATTTTAACTAATTACAAACTACTAGTACAACAACAATCTGGATTTAGAGAAAAACACTCATGCCACACAGCACTTATCAAAATAATTGACAAATGGTTAGAAGAATTTGACAAAGGCAATTTCACTGCTGTTTTATTTCTAGATTTTAAAAAAGCATTTGATACTGTTAACCATAACATCTTATTATCGAAACTTAATTTATATAAATGTGATGATCACTCTGTTAAGTGGTTTTCGTCCTACCTTTCAAATAGATTGAAAAAGGTTAAAATTGGAACAACTGAATCAGGATACAATAATGTAACATTCGGATCCTCAAGGATCCATATTAGGACCTTTATTATTCTTAATCTATATAAATGATCTCCCGTTTACATTAAAACACACAGAGTCTGAATTATATGCTGATGACACAACTTTGCATATATCGTCCAAATCTATTTCAAACTTAAACTCTTGTTTAAATAAAGACTTTGAAAACGTAATTGAATGGTGTGCTGAAAACAATATGATAATAATGATAACAAGAAGTCCAAATGTATGCTCATGGGATCTGAGAGAAAACTTGAGAATTATAATGATGTCTTGTGTGTATTATCGCAAAATCAGAGTTCATTTGACAATGTGGAAGTAGAAAAACTTCTTGGTATCCATATTGATAAAAATCTATCATGGTCAATTCACATAGATAAAGTATTTGAGATTTTTCAAGCAGATTATACCTGCTAAATAGATTAAAACGATACTTGCCTCGCAAAGGTCTTATCCTTCTTAACATATTGATTATGCTATCTGAAAAACTAACCTAACCAGAAAAACATAACGACATTGACCACTGAACCATGGTCAGAAGGTCAGATGAGCCCTGCTAGACGAACATATAATCCTTACAATCAAAGACCAAATACAGTTGAACTATCATTAAACGTATCTGATAAAGAGACCTAAGCACGAACACTATGAGAACAATAGTTTGCGTCGCTGCCTGATTAGTATGTACATGGTTGGAATTGCAAGTGGAGACCAAAATTTTCATTAAATGTCAATAACTCTCCAAAAAAATTAGTTTTAGGATATTATCTATCATTTAGGTCTTATTTGGCTGATTATAGTTTTCGTGGATCGTCATAGTTTTCAAGATAATTGGCAAACATATTAATTAAGTCAAAATATGTTATTCAATGGCAATAACTTCCATAAAAAGTCATTCGATAATTTTGGTACAAAAGGAATGAAGTTAGGTCTCACTAGTAAAGGGTTTTACTACTGAAACGGTCATTTTAAACTGAACAACTCTCAAATGCCTGAATTTACCGCAAGGAAAAATGTCAAGATCTGTTTCAGTTGTTCAGTACATGTTCAGTACACTAACTATCGCGATCGAGTAAGTACCAGTCAGTATTGATTCAGGTAATTAAGAAAAACGCGTAGCGTTAAATCTAGTACTGTTAAGTACATTTTAGTACACGTCAATTCATCGATAGAATCGTTGTCCAGTACTTTTCAGTGTATCAAAATAAGATGAGGATAGCTTCCTTTGATTAGCAAAGGAATCGTAATAAAAAAGCGAAAAAAAAAAATGAATAACAATAATAAACAAATAAATATAAGGAGACATATAAATCGACAACGGGACTGTAGATACACGTTTTTGTTAACATGCGTTTCATTTTCATAAATTGGTAAAAATAACATGAATAATAACTGTTAAAATATTTGTATGGAACCATATGAAATTCTGATAATTATTCTTTAATGGGTACGCAATTATAAGATATTGTTGACTGTAAACTGAGAGTTCAGCCGTAAAGATTGGAATGATGAAAAATCCCGATAGCTTTCGAAAATATCCACGCTATGATTTCGCGCCATTTGTCTTTTGACAGTTACTTGCCGTGTCCGACTGAAGTAACGTAAGTATATATTTTGAAATCATTTTGACAGTTTCGATCGATATACATATACATTCCTTACTTTACAAGAGTGTTTGTTTGATTTGTGAACTAGTTGAATGATTATTAACTGTTTGTATCCGACGACTTTCACAAGAAGGGGGTTTGGTTACACAACTGTTCATTGAAATTCCTGTTCTTCGACATTTAAAACAAAATAATCTAAAACGAGAAGCTGATCAATTTCAAGCATTAATGGTATAAAATTTAGCCTTAGCATCAAAATAAACATGGACAGCAGGGGCGGATCCCCAACCCATGATAAAGGGGGGTTCCAACCTTATGTCCCCATTCAAAAGCATTGATCGTCTCAAACAGGGGGTTCCAACCCTGGAACCCCCCCTTTTGAATCTCCCACTGGGCAGCCCAGCTGTGTAACATCAGTGACAAGCATAACAAGGGAGCTGCCTGTCGAAAACTTAACATTGTTTTATATGGAAAAAGAAAAGCATTTGCTATAAATGGTTATCAACATTTTATTTATACAACCAGAAGTCAAAGTTTTATCTTTATACACCAATCTCAAGTTTTTTTAAGAAGGAGTTACCAAACAGCTGCCCCACGCAATCGGTTCCTACTGTGACATATTAACATAAGCATTGTGACATATGAAATTTACTGGAAAGTGCACACACTCGAAAGTTGTCCATTTTGATGTAAACAAAAAAAAAAACACTGTTATGTTAAAGTGGACCATGTGTCCCTTTCGGTTTGAAAATTTCCCATTAAAAGATATGTTTTTCCTATACAATGTAACTGAATGCAAAGATGACTTCTGGTAGGAAAAAATTTATCATTGGTAAGACATTATTTTGTCATATCCCATGATATTTCTTAACAATTTCTGTTTCTGTCAGGTACATGTCTAAAACTGCAAATACGGGTGTATTACATTTGCATAGATTTGGGGATTAACATATGTTACATTTGCACACAAAAAAAATTATATCACATTTGTGCACTTTAACCATTGTTAACCTATAGATCTACCTGTATATTTAGCATGCTATTAAATACTCCAATCTTAATTGTCTAGGATTGTCAGTTTTACTATCAACGGTTTGGTGGTTCTCTCATGGCACTCAACTTACTCCACCAATATACATAGACCTCCAGGAAATAGCAAAATAGTCAAAATAGTGCTGAAAGTGGTGTTAAACACCAATCAATCAAAATATATATAATGCTTTTCATGAATTTGTTTACCTATACTGACTTATTTTGCTTGTTAATCTAAATCTATAGGAAATTATGTGTTTTCAATACTAGTTGACTTTTAAATTTGTTTGGGAAAACAACAAACAATGATACACAGAAGGAAAGGCTGTATAGTTTATTGAAGAATTAAGCGTCACACCTAATTCTTCATAAGTTTTTGAAATTTATGAATTTCCAGTGAAGTTGAACTTTACATCAATCTGTTGACTAGCTATTAAATGATCAGTCTGGAAGATAGTCTCATTGGAGATCATACCACATCTCTTTATCTTTTAAATAGTGCACCTGAGATAAATTATGATTAATTATAAAATAATCTCAAAGGCCTTTAGTTTTCTCATTTAACATGTTAACACTGTTTCAAATTTTCATGTTGGACATTTTATAGCTGACTATATAATACATTATGGGGGTTTTCATTGTTGAAGGTTGTACAATTGCTTATAAAATATCTTTGCCATTTGAACTCTGGTGTATGGTTGTCTCAATGGCAATCATGCCACATCTCCTGATTTTCAAATAAATTAGAACATAACTCATGGCATTAGTTTTCTCTTATGAAAATTTCAGAATTTGTCATGCTGTGCCTTTTATTCTCACCACACAATACAGTATGGGTTCTGGTCATTGTTGATTATTAAACAGTGTCTTATAGTTGTTTAACAACCTCGTCCTTTAGTCTCGGTTTGATAGTTTCTCATTTACAATCATACAACATCTCCTTATCTTCTATATCCATGTTTATTGAGTTGGAGAATGCAGGACAGAAAGCCCTAGACAAAAGGGTACAGGAAAAGTGATCATTAAGTTTTGAGATGAATTTGTCTTTGATTTACCATATTTATATGTTTTAAGTATATTTCGTATTTTCTTGAACAATTATATGTAAAACAACATTGATATCTACTTATTTGTCCTAAAATTCATAATTACATTGTATCTTGAAAATAAGCTAATTAATACAATGTCGGTTTCAATATTAATTTTAAAATTAATTTGTTCCTCAAAAATATTTTAATATATATCATGTATATAAAAGAATAGAATAGAATAGAATAGAATATTTTATTTCCCAAATTACATGATGTATTAATATATTTATACGAAATGAATTCATAACCATACAAAACTGAAATTAAAATAGGTAATAATCAGGATGTCCACCTTGTATTTGTAATTATCAGAAATCAGAATATACATGTACATTCTATACATGCTACAGGTAATAAACAGATGTCAACAAAACAGTAAATTGTCTTGAGGGTGAATTTCAAAGGGTCATACATGTAGGTATCGCACACGACTACGATTTCCACAAATGTTAAATTGCACCATTTATCATGTACCTGCTCACGTAATTTTACTGGATATTCAAACCAATTAGAAAAGAAGTATGAAGCAACATGCTATATTGTATTCTGTTAAGAAATGCATTTTAAAGGTTATATTGGGTATTTATTTATCAACTTAAAACATTAATTATTTCAAAATGTAATGATGAAAGAAATTGAAACACAAATGTCATATGAAACCCAGGGTTTACTGATAATTTTAGAAGGAAATTATAGCTATTTTAGTTGGCTGACTTGAGGTAACGTTTTCCCTAACATGTACTTGTACTAGGACAAAGATCATAAAAATTAACCAGAGACAATTTTATTTTTCATGACCAACAGTGAATTTATTGCTGGCCTTTTCTTTAATCATCTGTTCTTTAAGTAGTTTATTTACTGTAACAACAGACAAAGGCCAATTTTAGATAGTATTTGATACAGTATCTTATATATGCCTGTTGAGAATAAAATTGCATGCAAGTTTTCACTGAAAAGTGAAAAGTTTTGTATCAGACCATACTGTTTGCAAAAAGTTGAATGCAAGAGTCCTTTTGTACATGTTGTACTCAGACTTCTTGTAACGTGTCACCTGAGTATAGAAATGAGCAAAAGAAACAAATTTGTATTTCATATAGCTTCAGTATGCATTTTTAAATGTGAATATGTGCTATGGCCTAAATTGACCCTAAATTATTTTCAGTCTTACTTGGCCTAAGACCATTTTGTACTCATATGATATGCTATTTGTAATTTTTCTTTCCATGTAAAGTACATTAAATACATATGAAAGGATTATTTATAACAAAAAAACTTCACAAATTTAAAATTGCTGGAAAATATTACATCTTCATGTAAGGCCCTTCATTCAAAAACCTCTATTTTCATTCACAGGCTCATATAAATTTGACTTTTGAATAATTGTAATAAATCTGATACATCAAATGAGTGTTCTTTTGCTTTTAGTACATGATATATTAAATATTAGGGCATTTAAAAAGTAATTTTTTGCAATTTTTGAATTTTTAAAGCCCCAAATGTTGATAGTTGAAATTCTTCAATTTTAATGTCAAAAGCTACACAGTCAAATATAGTCCCTAGTGTGGACACTGTGTTACTTGCTATTTTTATACCCTTTCAAATTTATTTCTTTATGTTTTATGTCTCAAATAGCAAGTAGGGGGATGAAATTACACTGTAAAAAAATTGGGTCATGAATTTTAAAGTAAAGTTGTGATTTGGTCCAGCTAAAAAAGGTTAACAATTAGTATTTCGGAAGCTGTCAAAAGAATTCAAGACCCCCTTAACATAAAATTGTTCATATTTCGAGTTAGAGCTGATGAAGTTTTCTATAATTTTGATATAATTTGTCCCAAAAGTATTACAACACATTGTAAAAATATTGTCTAAAAGAAATGCACTATGAAATTTATAACTGTGTTCTCCGGCCATGCTTGAATGCTTTCTCCTACCTAAATAAAAGTTGTTGTAATTGTGATTTTCTTGGAATATAATTTTAGAGTACTTACACAATAGATACATATAAACTAAAGAAACAAGTCCATTTTAATATAAAAATATATTTTTTGTAGATGATTCCCAGCTGGCAGCTGGCTAGAAAATGAAGCAGTCTACAAATGATAAATGTGCACTTATGATTTGTAGGAAATACAGATGTCAGTCGTTTGGTAGTTGCAAGTTATGAAAGAGTGGATGAATTCATAATTTTGTGTATGTTATTCATTGTTTTGGAAAATGAATAGCTCAAACAGCATTGTACAGTAGTACTACCATGAAGTGGTGTTGGGATTAAACTGGACAAGAAGCAAATAGTGCATTGAATAAATAGCAAACTAATAATTTGTTAGAAAGATCATACAACTGGATAGCTGTTAATACCTTGGATAATTATTCATTTGAAATAGCAATTTGGAATTATGAGAATTCAAAGTCTTGGTGCATATATTTGTAGTGCATCATACATATCTGAATTTGATTAGTGCATTGGATAAATATTTGTTTGAAATAGCAATTTGGAATGACAAGATTTTATAGATTCAGTGAATATTTATATTATAGTACATAGTCACCAAACTGGCATTTTATTCTGGTCAAGCATGTTAACAATCATGACAATACTTAAAAGTATCATTTTATTTATATGACCATTGATCACAGCTGCTTTTGCTATTAAACAAAATTAAGAAAACAATTATCATTCAATTACATGTACATGTTATTATATTCATGATATTGTAGTCTTGTATAATATAAAATAAGGAGATGTGATATGATTGCAAGTGAGATAACTATCAACCAGAGACCAAATGAGATAGATGTTACATGTAGCAACTTAATGTGGTCACTGTACAGTCTTCAAGTATGAGTAAAACTGATACTGCATATATATAGCAAGCTATTAAAGGACAGATATAAAAAAACATAAAACAGTTCAAAACTGAAACCCAACAGCCTAGTTTATGTACAATATGTATGAAAAACAAATATGATGTTGCAACGAACAACAACCGCTGAAAATTTGCCTACCAAATTTAAGTAAGGGTGATTGTAGACTTAAAATTAGTATTTGCTACTCCTCAGTATACATGACAAAGCACATAGCATTCAGGAAAAAAGTTGAATGTCTTTCAGCAAACTCTTTCTTTTTGTGGTAGCATGCTTAAAATCTAGTTAAACCTAGATCGGTCTACTACAAATTAAAGCAGGTTTCTTACATACATATATGTATAAAAATGGTGTCCTTAATATGCATAGTGTTTTCCATTGATATAAAGCTACCTTCATTCATTGGAGCAGAAAAAACATGTGAATACCTGTGTTAATAGAGGTCACCAGCTGGGGTCGAAGTCACATTTAAAAAAAGTTCAGCAAAGGCTATGATTCAATACCAGTAATTCATAGATGGTAATAGTATGTCCCATTATTTGACCGGATTGAAGAAGTCCAAAACTTTCTTGTAGTCTGGATGGGAGCTAATAAGGAGATGTTGTATGATGCCAATAAGACAAATTTCAATCAGAGTTTCAATGACAAATATATCAGCAATTATATGCCTTCAACCAATACAGACATGTACAGACCGAATAATCTGTCTCGTGTGTGTTTATACTTGTCATTTCATATTTAATTTGTCCACCGACCAGAGGAGGGACGACATTCTGTATACGGCACGCATATTGGACTTATATATCGATCGGTCGCAGTCACCTGGACAATGGAAATTTGTTGGATGATATTATTCACATAAGCAATAATATACAGTTGTGATGATTATATAATATACATACATGTATACATAATAATTGAATTTGGTATTTGTCATTATTTGCCGGGCATATACGAATTTATCCCTTTATCAAACTGCTATTTTCCGGGTGCTTTTTGTACGGCATGGACATTATAATTGAATACTCGTTTGTTAAAGTAATTTAACAAATTTTGGTTTTATTTTGGTCAAAATTTTATTTTATACAAAATTATAAATATTAGACTCTTTTTTTTTCATTTGTCATTAAAAAAAAGAAAAACACGAGAAAACAAGTAAAGAACGAAGCCAACCAATATCCAAATTAAACATGTAATTTAAAAAACAAAAAGCTATCTTACATATTTTGTTTTGTTTTTTCGGGGTGATCATTTTATTTCAATTATCTTGAATATCTAAAATACACAATACATGGTATTTGTTGCTAAGGTTTACGTATTTACGTATTTACTCACGGATTTGACAACTATTTTGACATTTTATTTGAAAATCGTCGTTTTTAGCGACTCATTATGCAGCAACGAATGGAGACTTAAGGAGCCTTTTATGTTTTATGCTGTATAAACAATATTCTTTAACTGTTATAAATTTCGATTTTTCTTTTATTTGCTAACTAACGAAGTATCAATAAAAGCTTGTGTCTAGTATTTTACAGACCTCGAATAAAAATTCCGGTTATTACGGATAGATACAATTTACCAAAAGAAGTAAAAATACATTATAGTTTTATGTAAAAGTTATTTTCGATCATCAATATTTCTTTCCATTTGAAAACTTGCTATATTTTTATGATTGCAATAGAGTATATTTGATATTAAAGCATGAACAAATATACATTGCAAATTGAATGATATTCAATGAATTTTAATCTCATAAAACTACATGTCACAGTGAAATTTATTGATTTTACAATAACAAAGTCTAATTGTCAAGTCTGATTTAATCAATTGAGTATACATTTTTAAAGGTTAAAAGTTGTAGAATTTTACCGAAAGCCGTTAAAGCTAGGTAAATTTGTACGCAATTCGAAAACATATTTCATTTTAGTTGTAATTTATGCTCATTTAACTATCACACATATTTTATTTTGGACAATTGAACAAAACAAATAAATTTTCACAAGAGGAAAGGAATATAATTCAGAAATCAGGGTATTACAAAAAAGCTCGAATAAAGGGAGACAAACCTTATAAGTCTGCACAAACAATTTTATGTAAAAATTGATAGATTTACCTGATACTGAATGCTACTGAAAGTTCCCAAACAACTATTTTATCGATGAACTGACGTATACTTAAATGTACTTAACCATTCTTCTTAATTACCTGAACCAGTGCTGACTGGTACTTAATCGCTCGCGGTAGTTAGTGTACTCAACATGTACCGAACAACTGAAAAAAAAGACATTTTTCCTTGCGGTAAATTCAGGCATTTAAGAGTTGTTCAGTTTAAAATGACCGTTTCAGTAGTAAAACCTGTTACTAGTGTCTTGTCATTCTGTGCATTTTCACCTAGTCAGAATTTCTTCAAATGACTAATAGTTATGTGGTTTTCAAGAAATTGGATAATTACTTGCACTTTTCACATGTGTTCTGTTGTAAGCATCAGTTGCAGCCATTTTGGTTGAGAAACCTTAATATAACTAAGAAACTGTAATCTAGACACCCTAAAGATGAAGTTTAGTTTGTTCTGTAGTGAAGGAATTTTTGCAAAAGAAATCCGTGTTAAAGGCCTCACTGTGACTTTGAGTTGAAGAACAGCATAAAAGCCCTGTTCCTTTGCTTTTGTGTTTTTTGTAGTGCAAATACTGATTTGGTGTCATGGATTGATACCCTATATCCTCTCTTTTCTATTATAATGTAGGACGACGGTGGACACCAATTGATTGCAAAAGCTTGCCATGGTCGCCTGGGCTAGATGAGCTAGAAGTGCCTGTTTTCACGCTGATCATTAAACTTTCATAATTCATTTCGATGCAATTTATACGTACACAAGACGTCTGAAATACGTTATTAGGACTATAATTTTTCAATTTGTATTAAATCTGTCAATGCAAACAAACGGTCGACAGGGTAAATAATTACATTCCTCGAGTCGAGTAAACAACCCCAAAACGAAATGAACTGTAATTGAAAACTAATATTTCGGTCAAATTATAATATATTTCTATATCGTGGAATGATTTATACACACTAAATAATATATGCAAACCCGTAGAGAACAATAGTGTTTCAACAATCCCATCAAAATACACAGACTACGAACAAACAGTACTAATCTTTCTAGCTCTAGTGACAGCGTGTCTGTAACCAATCAACAAACAATTGCTAGCTTCAGTGATAATGATATCACTTAAAAACCTTAACATTTGGTTGATGAATTCAAGCGTTATTTCAGATAAGGTTAACGTCTATTCTCAACGATGAAATCAAACAAAAGTACACTGGGCCATAATCTGGCTGTACAGGTGAGACAGTACAACAGTGTCGAAAGTTGTGCATACCATGGAGTGGATTGCTTATTCGAAAGACAAATAAAACAGGTTTCCCGATCGCCCAGGACTTTGGTATGGTATGGTAGACAGATAATGAGAGCCAGTACTTAAACTGATCAGTATTCCGAAATTTAAACACAACTTAATTGCTCCACGACACCTCTTTCTAAATTATTAAGCTCTATTTTATCAGCAATCGAAGGCGGGTTTCAAAATTATAGTGAAACTACCCATTCTAAAGGCCGGGTGATTCAAGTGTGGAAACTACAAAATTCCATCTTAGAGTACATACAATCTAAGACTCTTTCATCTTGCGATGATATTAAAAAAAATGACTTTTCTACCCTTATACAAGTATTTCCCATTCAAAACTAAAAACAAAATTTGAAAGAGTTGGTTTTGCTTTGGTTTATAGGAAAAGTATGACCAACGTAGATACCACTATCTTGTCTTAGGGAGGGACAAATCATGATTGGTAAAAATCACTCTGATTCAAACAAAAGTTCTCTGAATATGACATTATCAAGATGCATGATTTCTTGATAGACAACATATTTGGTACGTTTAGAGAACGACTTTTCAATAAACAATCGGCATGCCCATGGGAATTAACTGCTCCGTTTCTCTTCGGCTTGTTCCTTTATTCATATGAGGCTGATTTCACACAGGAGCTTCTTAAGAAGAATGAAAAGAAGCTAGAATTATTCTTTAACTTGACTTATCGCTATGCAGATGATGACTTGTCCTCTCACTGAATATTTAAAAGTTTGGTGACTATGTTGAAGGCATCTATCCGCTCTAAAACATGTATGCTTTCGGCGTCAACTGTAAACATAAGGCATTTTCAGGCTTCTTGTTCTCCTCAAATGTAATACAATTTGATAAAAAAATCTTTAGATGAAAATGTGAGATTTTTTATTTACTATTGATTGATATAATATTTTAATATTATTATATCGGGAATAAAATGGAACAGCCAAAACAGTATCGTGTGTATAGGGCTTTCACGGTTGACAAACTTACCGTTTTTGTCTCCTATTAGAATCGAAATAATTCATTGCAGTAGTAGATTTGTTTTCATTCACCCATAGGTTGGGCATTTATATTCGTATTTTAACCCTTTGCTATCGCATTTTAGTGCAATCTATATTTTTGAATAAAGGAAACAGTAGTAAACCGGTGTTCAAAAGTCATAAATCGATTGAGAGGAAACAAATCCGGGTTACAAACTAAGACAGACTCGGTATTACTAGATAAATTTTCAAACAAATTTATTCATTGTGCGAAATCTTACTGTTTATTTTCATTTCAAATAATATGTGGACTGAATGAATGCAATGTTCTGTGATTGCACAAATCATTAAACTGGGTTCTTTGGTTTACTTGATTGCAGATCAATTTTACAATACAACTTAGTTATTTATTGCCTATCTTCCGGTGATTATTATTGCACACATAACTAGGACAATAATTTTTATTTACCTTACTTATATATATAATCAAAATGTTTGATTTGTCATTCATCCGTTCATTATTTCATTAATTCCACTTTCTGTTTCATTATACTCATTATGACGTGTGACTGAGATTTACGACAGTTCAAATACACGTCATTGCACAATTCAGATACACGTCCCTACACACATGAATGCTTCAGTTAGAATAAACAAATGATTGCACGTACACGGGAAAATAAATGTACTCCTTATATATGTTATAGGCATTTTCTAAATTCAGGCATTTTGTAAAATGCCTGAAAACTTTAGGCATTTTCTAAATTTTCTAAATTTTCTAAAATGCCTGTAAGATTCAGGTATTTTATATATTGACTAATTTGTTTAGGCATTTTACAAAATGCCTGTAAAATTGAAAGGCAAAATGCCTGAAATGATTTCATAGAATGAATTATTAACAAAAACTGAGCAATTGAAAGTATCAAACAACAGAGCAGTTTTATCTATGATATTTAATGATTTTTAAAGCTTGCATTCTAAGAGTTTTAATAATTAAAATAAATTCTACTGAATTATCAAAGTTTAAAATTCCCAAAAGCACCGAACTCGACAATTATTTTTTATTCCATATAATGTTCGAATGGCAGGATATGTTACACATTTGTTCTGTTTTTTCTTCGTTTTTTTTTAAATACAACGTTTGGAGTAAAATCTCGTCTTAACACTACAAACACATCTGGTTAAAACCGGACCATCACACATGCAGCTTTGTCAATTCTTATTCCGATAAAACACCTAACGTTTGACCAACATTGGGTTTCACAAAAGCAGACACATGAATATCTTCTTTTCATGTGTTCCCAACAGATGCAAAGTCACATTACTATCATGATTAGATTGACTGACATCATTTTTGCTATGAGAGCATTTGAAGGCTGAAGCAGTTTTGCGCATAACTGGTAATGCATCCATAGCAAAGGACACTTATTTGTCTCGTCTTAGTCGATTTTCAAGATTTTAGAACGGTTAACTAATGATCCATTAATTCATTCGATTTTAAAGACCCAAGGATTCTTTATGACAGTGAAGATAAAGATTTACATATACATTTTCATCACAAATAGACACGAATTTGTATGGCAAAACCCATGCTATATAGAGGAATCTGTTTGGCTGCGCAGAATATATAAATTCAAGCAACTTTTCTGTCTCTATTCAACATACCTTCATTTCAAGCAACATTCAAACTTCCTCTCCTTTATCCAGGTGAATCTATTGCAGAACATAGCTCTTTGATTAATTATTAATTTGTTCTCGTCTCGTCATTTTTAACTCGATGATATGTTATAATTACACTTTCATTAACTTAAACCATTTCATTATTCGTTCTTGTCACATCTGTATGTCCGTACTCGAAGAAACTAATGCCGAGAAAGCATGACAGTCCGGAATTTGTCAGTCACGGATAATTAAAATTTCTAAAAATATATATTCCCTTTTACGCCATGCCATAACTTTAAAGGCTAAGTAAATTGTTCGGAAATGACGATTTTCTCCAATTTGTTTTTCATTTTGTCTTTATCTTGAAAGAGAAAGGCTTTTCATAGCAAATAATATCAAACCGCAAACTTATTAGAAAAGCTTAACATTTTCCGTATTAATTAGGTTATATTCCGATGTGGAAAAGGTTAATCTCTCCGTCGATGTGGAAATCTAAATGTTAATATCTCCGTAAAACGTAAAAAGAATAAAATACTTCAAAAGCTTCTAGGATTAACAAATATACTAAGATAAACATTAAGACACAAAACTTGGTGCACATTTGTATTCTTATTTGCAAAAATCAAGACATAATTCATTGTCAACAACAACAAAGAAAATAAATAGTTTAACTGAGATATGCTGAGTATTTCTAAAATTTTCGTAAAGGTTATGTTTGTATGTTCTGTCAAACTTTTGTATATAAGACCTTTAAAGCGTTGGTTGTTCTATTATTTTCTGTGAAAATTGACCATAGAGGCAATATGAAGAAAATAAGTACCCTTTGACAGACGGTAAAATTGAAACAAATGCCATATGCATTCAAAATCGTCCAATTGATTCAATATATACCATAGTATGATTTTAAGTTCGATGTTGAGTGATAGCTGACATATTGTGGTTTCATTTATAGCAACATATTGTTGAAATCCTCTTCGGGAATTAATTATAACTGTTCCCGTACGAGATGATCGGAAAGTCACACTTTATCGCAATCTTACAAAAATCTGCACCATAGAAAAACTCTACAACAGGGTTAAAATGATACTATAATATTTATTCTATCCTTATGTAGATTTTCAGCCGCGTGGTAAGTTGGTCCATTAAACTCATAAAATTAGCGACTTTTCCATTGATATGTCAGTTCATTATAGAGACACTCTAAAGGATAAAGAAGATCTACAAATGTGTCAATTGTCGGTTGACCCTTTTAATAGGAGTGATTGCCTTGAAAGACGATTATTGCGTATTATTAAACATGTATATTGGTAGAATCAGTACACGGCGTAAATGATCTGAAACCTATGGTTAAATCCTTCTGAAGCAGTAAAATTGATATCGGTAATGTTTTATACACCCGTGCTATTACCCTTAAATGACAATGTTTGACTAATTTTCAAGTTTTTACATATTATTTCTAAAACTGTAACAGATAGATAGAAACTGTTAAAAGCAAAATGATAAGCAATACAAGATATACATTTGTTGACAAGTGAGCGATTAAGGCTTTTAAGAGCCTCTTGCTATATATAAAAAATTGTAGTAATAGTAATACACTGAGGGATATGTGTCCGGATAAGAAACCCCGACGGCCGGAGGCCGCAGGGTTTGTTATCCAGACACGCCGTATCCCGAAGTGTATAACTAACTTACACCCGATGCTAAACCCTATATTTGTTTACATTGAATTTTAAATGAAAACGAACAGATAGCATTTTTATTGACAATATCAAACAATGATTAATAAGAATTTTTTTTTAATGAAACCCCACTAGTAACCTTACTTTGACAATCTTCATTCAAACTTTGACAAGTGAGTAGATTTTACAAATGTCAATGTTGCTGTTTTGCATATTCCCGTTAAATCCATGTGCTTATATGGATCAGCAGGTCAAAGTTGGCCGTATCCTAGATTCTTATTACAAAAACAAATACATCATGCTCCTTGTATGCAGTTGTCAATATGGACGGGTATAAGACGGACGGCATTCAGGTGTTGGATTTGGCGGAAGAGAATGAAGGTAACGCAATATTTATAACCCAAAGTACTTGCATGTATCAGTTTAATGAAGTTAATCATAAATGTATTTCACATTTTACGGTTTTACCAAAATAAAGCCCCCTTTTTCTTCTCAACATTAAACAAACATTCATATTCGAACATACTGAGGCCAGAGGGATAGTAAGTTTTGTTTGGATTAGAAACTCGACAACTGGACAAGCTTAACATACATAAATACATATTGCATATGTAGTAACCTCCTTTTGGGGCAATCCAAAAAGGGGTTCAGAGGTTGGGACCCCTTTTTACGATCAATGCTTTTGAATGGGGCATATGGCTGGAACACCCTCTTTTATCCTAGGTTGGCACCCTTTTAAAAAGGCTGGGTGCCATTATTAGTCTTCAACAATCCAAATATTAATATTTATTTTATGATTCAGACTTAATCCAAATGAAAACTGTATGCTTTAATGTATAATTCAAATAAAAGTTCTTTACATGTATGTTCTTTAAGACATTGCCATATGGGATTAAAATTGTAGCTTCTAGCAAAGGAGTATTTAAATGATTTTTTAATTCAAAATAGATGCTAAATATTTTATCCCTATTGGAATTTCCAGAAATATGTTTTTTAATATGTCTGAAACAACTTGTAGTGAGCACTGTTAGTAATCTCTTATGTTCATGCTATAAAAAAACAATTTCTATTGTTATGAATAACAATGGACTGTGTTTTCGGGATGAAGAAGCAGGATTTCCAGAAACCCGCTCGTCACACCCTGTGGTCAAAATCCATTGTTATTCGTAACAATAGATCTGTTCAATTAACACTTGTTTCAGAAATAGAAACTATGAAGTATAACAATCGAACTGGGGTGTAAGTATAATGAACATAACGTATATATTACTTGTTTTCTGAGAATAAAATTATTTTCAGACTGTGATTTCAATTGTATGCACTATTTCTGTATATCGATATCAGGTGTTGCAACCAACAGATACAAAGAAGAAATAACAAGCTAAGTTCAGAATATATCGTTCAGAAATGATACACAATGCTTTATAGCTAATGATATATTTTTTTTGTTATACAGGATATAACAGATCAAGACACACATCTGTCATTGTTGAAGCAAGTTTTCTTGAGGACCGAATTTGTTTAGGAAATTATAACTCGAATATGTACAAACTGAAAGCTACTTCGAAGAAACTCATAGCCTGAAATATATTTGGAATCTGTATTTTGATCATCATTTGCACTAGTTATCTTTGTCATCAACAAAGTAATAGCAGCCAGATCAAAGACTATTAAAACATCTGCCATAAGATGTATCTTTTGATTGATGACAAGTAATATAGAGCACATTTAATACAGATATCTTTCAAGATAGCACAGTTTACCTATCTGCCTATAAACAGTTGAATATTGTATGTGTATGTTTGAAGATGTCCAAAGATCGATCCTGTACCTTTACGATGAATAGAGACTTGCGTTTCACATATTCACAACTTCCTGTCTTCATCAAGCATATCGACAACTTTTTATCACCTCTGGTTTGCTGAAAACGTGGTGGCGCTGTTTACCTGAAACATGACAGTTTTGTCCTGTTATAGATCCAATGTAACTTAAATAATGATTAGTTTAAAAATATTGTATTTGCTAAATATCAGCAAAATGGATGAGACACAAGTAAATCATAGTTATGAAGTCTTCTCCATATTACAATACAAGTATATAAACAATAATAACATTATGAGCATGCATGTAAAGCGAATAAATTCATTTAATATTTTACAAACTATAAATAAAAGAAGAAAAGAACAAGAAGAATGGAAAAGGAGGAAAAGAAAAGAAGCAAATCATATTTTCTGAGATGATAACTTAGGTTTGATGGTGATGATCATCCGTGCCGGTAGCAATAACTCTTTATGAAGGTACTAGAAATCTGTTAGACCTTTTAATAAAATCTTGTACATGTTTGAAAATTAGGAGATTTTGTTCATTCGAAAGTTCAAGGTCTCCGCAAGTTAATAGTTTAGTATCAATAATAAAGTTTTCAGTGAGCCAATTAAGATTGTTAAGTAAATTTCTCTACGTGTAGTGTATTTTGGGCAAACGAAAAGAAAATGATGAACATCCTCAATATCAGACCCACTCTGACACGAAGGATCCAGTATAATGTAAGCTTTGAAAAGGTCATCGCAATTGAGTTAAGATAATATTCAGTTTCCTCGGACCGTATATATATACGGCGCAACTCTACTGTGAACACTTTAATTTTTTTGTTCAGAGTAGAGTTGCGCCGTATTATATACTTAGTATACGGTCCGAGGAAACTGAATATTATCTTAACTCAATTGCGATGTTCCGCTTCATTTTAAACTCTGACCTTTTCAAAGCTTACATTATACTGGATCCTTCGTGTCAGAGTGGGTCTGATATTGAGGATGTTCATCATTTTCTTTTCGTTTGCCCAAAAACACTACACGTAGAGAAATTTACTTAACAATCTTAATTGCCTCACTGAAAACTTTATTATTGATACTAAACTATTAACTTGCGGAGACCTTGAACTTTCGAATGAACAAAATCTCCTAATTTTCAAACATGTACAAGATTTTATTAAAAGTCTAACAGATTTCTAGTACCTTCATAAAGTGTTATTGCTACCGGCACGGATGATCATCACCATCAAACCTAAGTTATCATCTCAGAAAATATGATTTGCTTTTTTTCTTTTCCTCCTTTTCCATTCTTCTTGTTCTTTCTTCTTTTTATTTATAGTTTGTATAATATTTAATGAATTTATTCGCTTTACATACATGCTCATAATGTTATTATTGTTTATATACTTGTATTGTAATATGGAGAAGACTTCATAAGTATGTTTTACTTGTGTCTCTTCCATTTTGCTGATATTTAGCAAATAAAATATGTTTAAACTAAGCATTATTTAAGTTACATTGGATCTATCACAGGACAAAACTGTCATGTTTCAGGTAAACAGCGCCACCACGTTTTCAGCAAACCAGAGGTGATAAAAAGTTGTCGATATGCTTAATCAAGACAGGAAGTTGTGAAATGTGAAACGCAAGTCTCTATTCATCGTAAGGGTACAGGATCGATCTTTGGACATCTTCAAACATACACATACAATATTCAACTGTTTATAGGCAGATAGGTAAACAGTGCTATCTTGAAAGATATCTGTATTAAATGTGCTTAATAATACTTGTCATCAATCAAAAGATACATCTTATGGCAGATGTTTTAATAGTCTTTGATCTGGCTGCTATTACTTTGTTGATGACATAGATAACTAGTGCGAATGATGATCAAAATATAGATTCAAGTATATTTCATATTCTGAACTTATTAACAAAGTATCATTATCTATGTTATCCAGCAAGAATATACATTTTCCCAATACTCAACTTGTTATTTCTTCTTTGTATCTGTTGGTTGCAACACCTGATATCGATATACAGAAATAGTGCATACAATTGAAATCACAGTCTGAAAATAATTTTATTCTCAGAAAACAAGTAATATATACGTTTTGTTCATTATACTTACACCCCAGTTCTATTGTTATACTTCATAGTTTCTATTTCTGAAACAAGTGTAAATTGAACAGATCTATTGTTACGAATAACAATGGATTTTTACCACAGGTGTGACGAGCGAGGTTTCTGGAAATCCTGCTTCTTCATTCCGAAAACACAGTCCATTGTTATTCATAACAATAGAAATTGTTTTTTTTATAGCATGAACATAAGAGATTACTAACAGTGCTCACTACAAGTTGTTTCCAGACATATTAAAAACATATTTCTGGAAATTCCAATAGGGACAAAAATATTTAGCATCTATTTTGAATTAAAAATCATTTAAATACTCCTTTGCTAGAAGCTACAATTTTAATTCCATATGGCAATGTCTTAAAGAACATACATGTAATGAACTTTTATTTGAATTATACATTAAAACAAATAGTTTTCATTTGGACTAAGTCTTAATCATGAAATAAATATTCATATTTGGATTGTTGAAAACTAATGATGGCACCCAGCCTTTTTAAAAGGCGTGTCAACCTAGGATAAAGAGGGTGTTCCAGCCATATGCCCCCATTCAAAAGCATTGATCGTAAAAAGGGGTCCCAACCTCTGAACCCCTTTTTGGATTACCCAAAAAGGGGTTACTACATATGCAATCTGTATTCATGTATGTTAAGCGTGTCCAGTCGTCGAGTTTCTAATCCAGACACAACTTACTATCCTCTGGCCTCAGTATGTTCGAATATGAATGTTTGTTTAATGTTGAGAAGAAAGGGGGCTTTATTTTGGTAAAACCGTAACATATAAAATACATTTATGATTACCTTCATTAAACTGATACATGTAAGTACTTTGGGTTATAAATATTGCGTATCTTCAGTCTCTTCTGCCAAATCCAACGCCTGACTCAAAATGTCGTCCGTCTTATACCCGTCCATATTGACAACTGCATACAAGGAGCATGATGTTTTTGGCAATAAGAATCTAGGATATGGCCAACCTTGACCTGCTGATCCATATTAGCACATGGATTTAACGGAATATACAAAACAGCAACATTGACATTTGTAAAACCTACTCACTTGTCAAAGTTTGAATGAAGATCGTCAAAGCAAGGTTACTAGTGGGGTTTCATTTAAAAAAAATTTTATCAATCATCGTTTGATATTGTCAATAAAATGCTATCTGTTTGTTTTCATTTAATATTCAATGTAAACAAATATAGGGTTTAGCATCGGGTGTAAGTTAGATACACTTCGGGATACGGCGTGTCTGGATAAAACCCTCGGCCTCCGGCCGTCGGGGTTTCTTCTCCGGACACACATATCCTCAGTGTATTACTATTACTTACAATTTTTTTGTATATAGCATGAGGCTCTTAAAAGCCTTAATCGCTCACTTGTCAACAAATGTATATCTTGTATTGCTTATCATTTTGCTTTTAACAGTTTCTATCTATCTGTTACAGTTTTAGAAATAATATGTAAAAACTTGAAAATTAGTCAAACATTGTCATTTAAGGGTAATAGCACGGGTGTATAAAAACATTACCGATATCAATTTTACTGCTTCAGATGGATTTAACCATAGGTTTCAGATCATTTTCGCCGTGTACTGATTCTACCAATATACATGTGTAATAATACGCAATAATCGTCTTTCAAGGCAATCACTCTATTGAAAGGGTCAACCGACAATTGACACATTTGTAGATCTTCTTTATACTTTAGAGTGTCTCTATAATGAACTGACATATCAATGGAAAAGTCGCTAATTTTATGAGTTTAATGGACCAACTTACCACGCGGCTGAAAATCTACATACGATAGAATAAATATTATAGTATCATTTTAACCCTGTTGTAGAGTTTTTCTATGGTGCAGATTTTGTAAGATTGCGATAAAGTGTGACTTTCCGATCATCTCGTACGGGAACAGTTATAATTAATTCCCGAAGAGGATTTCAACAATATGTTGCTATAAATGAAACCACAATGTGTCAGCTATCACTCAACATCGAACTTAAAATCATTCCATGGTATATATTGAATTAATTGGACGATTTTGAATGCATATGGCATTTGTTTCAATTTTACCGTCTATCAAAGGGTACTTATTTTCTTCATATTGCCTCTATGGTCAATTTTCACAGAAAATAATAGAACAACCAACGCTTTAAAGGTCTTATATACACAAGTTTGACAGAACATACAAACATAACCTTTATGAAAATTTTAGAAATACTCAACATATCTCAGTTAAACTATTTATTTTCTATTTAAGTTATTCATGTTTTGTTCCTTCTCCTATTTTGCCCGATTCATGATTTTCATTGTTGTTGACAATGAATTATGTCTTGATTTTGCAAATAAGAATACAAATGTGCACCAAGTTTTGTGTCTTAATGTTTATCTTAGTATATTTGTTAATCCTAGAAGCTTTTGAAGTATTTTATTCTTTTTACGTTTTACGGAGAGATTAACATTTAGATTTCCACATCGACGGAGAGATTAACCTTTTCCACATCGGAATATAACCTAATTAATACGGAAAATGTTAAGCTTTTCTATTAAGTTTGCGGTTTGATATTATTTGCTATGAAAAGCCTTTCTCTTTCAAGATAAAGACAAAATGAAAAACAAATTGGAGAAAATCGTCATTTCCGAACAATTTATTTAGCCTTAAAAGTTATCGCATGGCGTAAAAGGGAATACATATTTTAAGAAATTTTAATTATCCGTGACTGACAAATTCCGGATTGTCATGCTTTCTCGACATTAGTTTCTTCGAGTACGGACATACAGATGTGACAAGAACGAATAATGAAATGGTTTAAGTTAATGAAAGTGTAATTATAACATATCATCGAGTTAAAAATGACGAGACGAGAACAAATTAATAATTAATCAAAGAGCTATGTTCTGCAATAGATTCACCCGGATAAAGGAGAGGAAGTTTGAATGTTGCTTGAAATGAAGGTATGTTGAATAGAGACAGAAAAGTTGCTTCGAATTTATATATTCTGCGCAGCCAAACAGTTTCCTCTATATAGCATGGGTTTTGCCATAAAATTCGTGTCTATTTGTGATGAAAATGTATATGTGTATATTTATCTTCACTGTCAAAAGAATCCGTGGGTCTTTAAAATCGGATGAATTAATGGATCATTAGTTAACCGTTCTAAAATCTTGAAAACCGACTAACATAAAACAACAGTGTCCTTTGCTATGGATGCATTACCAGTTATGCGCAAAACTGCTTCAGCCTTCAAATGCTCTCATAGCAAAAATATAATGATGTCAGTCAATCTAATCATGATAGTAATGTGACTTTGCATCTGTTGGGAACACATGAAAAAGAAGATATTCATGTGTCTGCTTTTGGGAAACCCAATGTTGGTCAAACGTTAAGTGTTTTATCGGAAAAAGTATTGACAAAGCTGCATGTGTGATGGTCCGGTTTTAACCAGATGTGATTGTAGTGCTAAGACGAGATTTTACTTCAAACGATGTATTTGCAAAAAAAAAAAAAAAAACAGGACAAATGTGTAACATATCCTGCCATCCAAACATTATATGAAATAACAAATAATTGTCGAGTTCGGTGCTTTTGGGAATTTTAAATAATTCAGTAGAATTTATTTTTAATTATTAAAACTCTTAGAATGCAAGCTTTAAAATTCATTAATTATCATAGATAAAACTGTTCTGTTGTTTGATACTTTCAATTGCTCAGTCTTTGTTAATAATTCATAATATAAAATCTTTTCAGGCATTTTCCTTTCAATTTTACGGGCATTTTGTAAAATGCTTAAACAAATTAGTCAATATATAAAATACCTGAATCTTACAGGCATTTTAGAAAATTTAGAAAATGCCTAAAGTTTTCAGGCATTTTACAAAATGCCTGAATTTAGAAAATGCCTATAACATATATAAGGAGTACATTTATTTTCCGTGTACGTGCAATCATTTGTTTATTCTAACTGAAGCATTCATGTGTGTAGTGAGGTATATCTGAAATTGTGCAATGACGTGTATTTGAACTGTCGTAAATCTCAGTCACACGTCATAATGAGTATGATGAAACAGAAAGTGGAATTAATGAAATAAATGAACGGATGAATGACAAATCAAACATTTTGATTATACATATAAGTAAAGTAAATAAAATTATTGTCCTAGTTATGTGTAATAATAATCACCGGAAGATAGGCAATAAATAACTAAGTTGTATTGTAAAATTGATCTGCAATCAAGTAAACCAAAGAACCCAGTTTAATGATTTGTGCGATCACAGAACATTGCATTCATTCAGTCCACATATTATTTGAAATGAAAATAAACAGTAAGATTTCGCACAATGAATAAATTTGTTTGAAAATTTATCTAGTAATACCGAGTCTGTCTTAGTTTGTAACCCGGATTTGTTTCCTCTCAATCGATTTATGACTTTTGAACACCAGTTTACTACTGTTTCCTTTATTCAAAAATATAGATTGCACTAAAATGCGATAGCAAAGGGTAAAATACGAATATAAATGCCCAACCTATGGGTGAATGAAAATAAATCTACGGCTGCCATGAATTATTTCGATTCTAATAAGACAAATACGGTAAGTTTGTCAACCGCGAAAGTCCTATACACACGATACTGTTTTGGCTGTTCCATTTTATTCCCGATATAATAATATTAAAATATTATATCAATCAATAGTAAATAAAACAATCTCACATTTTCATCTAAAGATTTTTTTATCAAATTGTATTACATTTTGAGGCGAACAAGAAGCCTGAAAATGCCTTATGTTTACAGTTGACGCCGAAAGCATACATGTTTTTGATCGGATAGATGCCTTCAACATAGTCAACAAACTTTTAAATATTCAGTGAGAGAACAAGTCATCATCTGCATACCGATAAGTGAAGTTAAAGAATAATTCTAGCTTCTTTTCATTCTTCTTAAGAAGCTCCTGTGTGAAATCAGCCTCATATGAATAAAGGAACAAGCCGTAGAAAACGGAGCACAGTTAATTCCATGGGCATGCTGATTGTTTATTGAAAAGTCATTCTCTAAACGTACCAAATATGTTGTCTATCAAGAAATCATGCATCTTGATAATGTCATATTCAGAGAACTTTTGTTTGAATCAGAGTGATTTTTACCAATCATGATTCATCCCTCCCTAAGACAAGATAGTGGTATCTACGTCGGTCATACTTTTCCTATAAACAAAAGCAAAACCAACTCTTTCAAATTTTGTTTTTAGTTTTGAATGGGAAATACTTGTATAAGGGTAGAAAAGTTTTTTTTAATATTATCGCAAGATGAAAGAGTCTTAGATTGTATGTACTCTAAGATGGAATTTTGTAGTTTTCACACCTGATTCACCCGCCTTTAGAATGGGTAGTTTCACTATAATTTTGAAGCTCGCCTTCGATTGCTAATAAAATAGAGCTTAATAATTTAGAAAGAGGTGTCGTGGAGCAATTAAGTTGTGTTTAAATTTCGGAATACTGATCAGTTTAAGTACTGGCTCTCATTATCTGTCTACCATACCATACCAAATTCCTGGGCGATCGGAAAACCTGTTTTATTTGTCTTTCGAATAAGCAATCCACTCCATGGTATGCATAACTTTCGACACTGTTGTACTGTCTCACCTGTACAGCCAGATTATGGCCCAGTGTACTTTTGTTTGATTTCATCGTTGAGGATAGACGTTAACCTTATCTGAAATAACGCTTGAATTCATCAACCAAATGTTAAGGTTTTAAGTGATATCATTATCACTGAAGCTAGCAATTGTTTGTTGATTGGTTACAAACACGCTGTCACTAGAGCTAGAAAGATTAGTACTGTTTGTTCGTAGTCTGTGTATTTTGATGGGATTGTTGAAACACTATTGTTGTCTACGGGTTTGCATATATTATTTAAGTGTGTATAAATCATTCCACGATATAGAAATATATTATAATTTGACCGAAATATTAGTTTTCAATTACAGTTCATTTCGTTTTGGGGTTGTTTACTCGACTCGAGGAATGTAATTATTTACCCTGTCGACCGTTTGTTTGCATTGACAGATTTAATACAAATTGAAAATTATAGTCCTAATAACGTATTTTAGACGTCTTGTGTACGTATAAATTGCATCGAAATGAATTATGAAAATTTAATGATCAGCGTGAAAACAGGCACTTCTAGCTCATCTAGCCCAGGCGACCATGGCAAGCTTTTGCAATCAATTGGTGTCCACCGTCGTCCTACATTATAATAGAAAAGAGATATAGGGTATCAATCCATGACACCAAATCAGTATTTGCACTACAAAAACACAAAAGCAAAGGAACAGGGCTTTTATGCTGTTCTTCAACTCAAAGTCACAGTGAGGCCTTTAACACGGATTTCTTTTGCAAAAATTCCTTCACTACAGAACAAACTAAACTTCATCTTTAGGGTGTCTAGATTACAGTTTCTTAGTTATTCTCAACCAAAATGGCTGCAACTGATGCTTACAACAGAACACATGTGAAAAGTGCAAGTAATTATCCAATTTCTTGAAAACCACATAACTATTAGTCATTTGAAGAAATTCTGACTAGGTGAAAATGTACAGAATGACAAGACCTAACTTCATTCCTTTTGTACCAAAATTATCGAATGACTTTTTATGGAAGTTATTGCCATTGAATAACATATTTTGACTTAATTAATATGTTTGCCAATTATCTTGAAAACTATGACGATCCACGGAAACTGTAATCAGCCAAATATATGATAAATGAATGATAGATAATATGACTGAATCCTGAAACTGATCTTTTGGGAGAGTTATTGACATTTAATGAAAATTTTGGTCTCCACTTGCAATTCCAACCATGTACATGCTAATCAGGCAGCGACGCAAACTATTGTTCTCATAGTGTTCGTGCTTAGGTCTCTTTATCAGATACGTTTAATGATAGTTCAACTGTATTTGGTCTTTGATTGTAAGGATTATATGTTCGTCTAGCATGGCTCATGTGACCTTCTGACCATGGTTCAGTGGTCAATGTCGTTATGTTTTCCTGGTTAGGTTAGTTTTTCAGATACCATAAGCAATATGTTAACTATATATTTAGTGCATAGTATGATATTAAGACATACACCAGTCAATCTGGCAGGGTTCGTCTAAATAAGACCCGATTAATTCAAGTAAAACAGGCAAGACATTTAAGGTGTGCTCTTTGTTTATACATTTCAGCATGTTTGTCTTGAAAACTTTAATAGAAAAAGAAATGCAAAGATTGAAAACAGCAAAGATAATAAACAATAAAATATCAACACAAATGTTTATTTATTGAAACCATTTATTGACTACTAATATGAGTTATTGGCATTAACATGCTTAAATCACTATTTTTGACACATTTGAACATTTTTGCCTTTTATTTTGATACTTATTACATATACTAGTAGACATCTACTACAAACAGCAAACATGATCAGAATTCAATATCTGTAAAAATATATTTTATTTTCCCTGAATTAAATGTTAATATCAATACTGCATATTTTAGCAGATGAGTAATTCAGGCTTCATGGATCCTCCAGTGTCTTGCTAACTGATTAAAAGTGATGAGATGTTTCAATTTCCAACTAAAAATATTCCTCCGTGATGAATAATAATAATAATAATAAATTCTTTATTTAACGAAGGTAACTTATTTAACATACAATTGTTAATCTCACACGAGGCCTTCACACATTAAAATGAACAATTAATACATATAACAATCAATGCATATAACACAATAATCAAAAGAGATGTACACAATTAC
>JAASAO010000963.1:0-34923 GCA_017311375.1 Mytilus coruscus | reverse complement strand
ACGTTATTTGACATTATGCTTGTTTAGTTTCAATAATAAAGAACAAATAGAATACTTGACAACCCTATAAAATAGTATCCTGTCACTTAACAAGAAGGACGAATTTCCTAAAATTGAATAAAACACATATGTAAACTTGGATTGAATTCATTAACTATTTAACCTTGCAACATAGTTTTGCTTGTGCTGATTCCAGACATGACGTCAGCTGTTGTCTTTGTTAAATAAAAATTCTTTTGTAAGGAATTATGTGTTATTGGAAGCTTTTGTCCTGGTTCCTTTGAATTCATGCATTACATTTCTAGTTTTTGGTCAATTTACAACTTGACAAGTCTGTTATGCAAATTTAATGTTACCTGAACATTCTGTATTGTTGTTGTATGTCTTTGTTCTTCTGTTTACCGTTGTAACAGTACTGTGGGTTGATCAGACCAAACTATGTAATCGATATATACATACTATAAATGCACAGCTTGTCATAATACTATTTATTATAAAAATTGTCTTTTCTCATTGGCTAAAAAAGTATGGAATCTTCTTTGACAAAACGTTATATTCACCGCCGGAAACTTCACGAGAGGTTAATATAAGATTTGGGACAGCTAACGTGTACCTATAAATAGTTTTTGTCATAGGCAACGTCAATAACGTACGTCATGTACTTTCTATTTTTTCTTCTTTTTTTTTCGATGTAACTTTTTTAATAAATCTTATTTGATATTTCAACTTATAAAAGGTTAGCTACTGCCAACGCAGATAATATATTCAGTAAAATAAAGAGCAGTTAAATATCTTGAGCAAATACTTAAAATTGGAGATGGATAAACAAGAGTGAAATAATAAACAATTGTTGACTTTTGATATCAGTTGATACAATGATTTATCAACCCCATAGATAAGACATTCACCCTCAGCCGTCAACCTCGGTGAATACCATATATCTGGGGTTGATAAATCATTGTATCAACGGCATCAAAAGTCCATAATTGTATAGGGTCATTGAAAAATTGTTACCTCGAGATATAAATTTTAGGTTAGAATTTATTGTGTTATCGGGACAATGTGATCGTATAGGTGAAAAAAAAAAAAAAAATATTTCAATTTTACGGACTCCATCATGAGTATGTTGACCGTTATGTTAATTCTGTTTCAGAGATGACTGTGAGTTTGTTCCAATTGTCGTAATAACAATCCCGTCATCATTTCACATGATATTATATTACCGGATTAGACGTATCACCGAGTTTGTAGTTACATGACCAACACGATGGGAAGCACATGTGGAATAGAATTTTCATACATTTTCACAGCACCTAAAATCAACGCGGTTTTTGGTGGGGTACGTGTTGTTCAGTCTTAGTTGTCTATATTGTGTTTTGTATACCGTTCTTTGTCTTTTAATCGCTTTTCGTTTTTTGTCATGGCGTTGTCAGTTTGTCATCGACTTCTCTGTTTGAATATGGAATAGGATCCCAGTTACAGGATACCAGTCCAGTACCACGAATGAAGTCCCTTAATAAATCTACCATCTTATAAAACGGATATCGTACCGAGATGAAAATTATGTAAAGATGCTTAAAATTGTAGTATATCTAAAGGGTATTCATTAAACTTTCTACTTCTGTTAAATTTTTGGTGATTCTGAAATTAAGGGTAGGGTGGATGATTGTCTGGGTGAATGGTCCAAGTTTTATTTTCCATTTTAACCAGGAAGTTAATAAAATGACCCTATTAATACTCAAAAGAGTATTCCTCTCTTACATGCCGGTCATGACCCTCCAAGAATTAATTCTCATAGAAACCATGAAGGGGCTACTAGTAAAAGAAAGTAACTGAAATTGTGCATTCTAATATAGAGAATAAAAATCTGCCCCCATTTGGATAAAATTGCAATGAAGTAATGGGGGAAATAATTGGGTCCGCGTTCCTGTCAAGGGTTAGGTACACCTGAAGGAATTAAGCAACAAAAGTCTTCAAATTGTGGATTATTTTATAGACATTGACTTACTACATTTGTATTGGAGAATTGTAAAGATATGTCATATTTATCATATTTGTGTCATGTTACAGGCTTTTATCATGATTATGTTATTATATTAAAGAAATACATGTTTTGTCTTAGTTTGAGAAGATTTCTAGTCCAAACTTCATAATATTGGTTGCAAAGATGTTTCATATGACAGACAGTGCTAGATTGTGCAGTTTTATTCCATTTTTTTCATTTAAATTATAGTTTACCCTTCATTTATTATCATTTTAACCGTATAAAGTGTGCGTAATTTGATACCGCATCAACAAAAGACAATTTTGTACCATGAAATATATCAACCAATAAAACTAATCAACTCTTAGCAAGCTTGATATATAGTTAGGGTCGAACAGTCCTAGTTTTGTATTTGAAAGTTATAATTTGTCTGTAATGTGCAATTTTATATGAGACGGTTACGGAAAAATCAGCTAAATTTTGACAATACTCATCAAAGAGGGACGAAAGATACCAGAGGGACAGTCAAACTCATAGATCGAAAACAAACTGACAACGCCATGGCCAAAAATAAAAGACAAACAGACAAATAATAGTACAGATGACACAACATAGAAAACTAAAGACTTAGCAACACGAACCCCACTAAAACTGGGGTGATCTCAGGTGCTCCGGAAGGGTAAGCAGATCCTGCTCCACATGTGGCACCCGTCGTGTTGCTTATGTTATTACAAATCCGGTAAATAGTCTAATTCGGTAAGTCACATTCGTGAAAAGGGAAGGTATTGTAGTTACGACATAAGGAACATATCCGATATCATCTGTGAAACGGTTATTCCATAACGGTCAACCAACTCGTGATGGCGTCCGTAAAATTTACGAAGGATGATTTCAACTTCACCATTTGGAACTCTTGGTTTAATAGCTTCCTTGTGAGCAGCAATCCTCTATCAAGGAAATCATGATAGGAAACACAAGCCCGGGAATATCGTATCAATTGGGAGATATATACTCCGTATGCAGGCGCTGCTGGAATGTTGCTACATAGAAATGGAAAGTTCACAATTGGGAAGCTGAAATCATCTCTTTGTCGTAAAGTTTTGTTTTCAACCGACCCTCATTGTCAATTTCTAGATGTAAGTCAAGATATGAGGCAGACTTAACTGTATCTGTAGTATCCTTTATCTCTAGTTCGATGGGATAGATTCGTTCAACATAGTCACCAAATTTTGTATTATTTAGTGAGAGAACATCATCTATATAGCGGAACGTAGAGTTAAAGGATATTGCTAACTTCTTATCTTTCTTCCTAAGAAGTTCTTGTATGAAGTCAGCCTCATAATAATAAAGAAACAAGTCGGCAAGAAGAGGGCACAATTGGTTCCCATTGGAATTCCGACAGTCTGTTGAAAACACGTCCTCCAAACGTAACAAATATGTTGTCAATCAAGAAATCAAGCATCTTGATAATGTCAGTTTCAGAGAATTTTTGTTTGAATCAGAGTGATTCTTTACAAAGTAGGATTTATCCTCCCAAGACAAGATACTTGTATCTACGTTCGCCATTCTTTTAATAAAACAAAGTAATACCAACTCTTTCAATTTGTCTTTTAGTTTGGAATGGGAATACTTGTGTAAAGTGTAGAAAAGTCAAATGTTTTAATACTATTGCAAGATGAGAGAGTCTTAGTTTGTATGTACTCTAAAGATCTTTGGAATTTTTAGTATCCACATCTGATTCACGCCACCTCTAGAATAGGCAGTTTCACAATAACTTTGGAGCCCGGCTTTGATTGCTGATAAAATAGATGTTAATAATTTAGAAAGAGGTTTCGTGGAGCATTTGGAAGACCCAGCAATATACCGTTGTTTGTAAGGACACTTATGTAGTTTAGGTATCCAATACAGTGATGGAAGATCCAGTTCTTCATCTTTGGTTGAAATTCCAAAGGAACATAGAACAGACCTATGATTATCCAGGATTTCCTCTTTGGTAAGTGTCGTGAGGGTATATGTTGAGTTTCCAAGTGAATTGTCAATACCTAATTCATTTATCAAGCAGTTTATGTAATGATATTTACACACGAAAACGATGTTGTTTGGGGCTTTATCTGCGGGGACAACAACATATTTGTCATGAAGGTAGGACAAGTGCTTTGCAACATTTGGGTCTTTAAAAATTGATGTAGCGTGGGTATTGATATGCCCATTTAGTTTCTTAATTCGGATTTGTATCAACGACCTCACAGCCTTAATCCATTCGGAAAGAGTATCTACGTCTTCTTTCTCGCGTTTAGCCCATTGCCTGGCATAATCCTCGACTGAATCCATCAGTATTTTGAAGTTGTATTTCCAATTGATGGATTTAGGCTCACGATATTTCGGACCTTTGGATAACAAATTCCGCAGGAAGTGTTATTGACAATGTTGAGGTCTCCGGTAATAACGTGGCCAGCCGGATTATATGTGAATTGGGAACTAGCACAGGTGCAATCAGGAGGTTTAGACTTGAAGTCGTCAATGTTGAGATCCTGCAAAACGTGTTTGTAATTGAAAATTTTAGTTGCAATTGGTTTGGTATAGGTATAAGAAATTATTGGTACAGACTGATCTTTAAAGTAAGGAGGTATTTTCGACTGAACTAATTTATGATGAAGGATATTACCTAAGTTGACGCCATCGAGACCTTTGTTGGCAAAGGAAAGTTTAAGAAAAGATCTTTTCTCTTTTCATCTTTTCCAATGCGAACTGGTTTGAAAAGTCTGTGACTTGCAATATCCGAAATAATAGCATCAAAATAGTCAATATTTAGAGTGAGTGTTCCATTTTCTAATCATGAAAATAATCTTGTTTGTTGCAACAATTGGCAAACTATAGCATATTTATTGTTTCTATAGCAACACATCAAAATTTTATCATATTGTATCATAGTCCAATGCACTCTTTCATAAGGTTTTGATGTAAATATTGAATTCTACCACTGATCATGTATGTATTTTACTAGTATTCTTCACATATCTATGCCAAATATACTTTTTCTTTGGTTGAAGTTGAAGAAAAATAGTGATTTATGACAATCTATACATACATCAAAGATGTCTCATTTTACATATTTTTGCATATCTCTGAACATGCTGAAGCTAAAGGAAAATAATTCGTTGGTGCTTATAATACAAAGAAAATGCTTTTGTATAACATTTCCTTCATCAAAAAGTTATCTGAGAACTGCAAAATTTGTAAGGGTTTAAGAAAAAATATGTTGAGCTTTCTTTTGTCAAAATTGAATTTTGACTGAAAATATGCTCTTTTTGTTGTGTAGGAGTGGCCTCTTGTTTCTGGCAATAAAATGCACAAAACAAAGACTTAGACCAAAATATTTTGATTTTATTGAAGATAAATGATTTTTGCTAGCAAATAACATGATTTTTTTTCTTTTTGAGATGATCATCATGTCTGATAGGAATAGGATCCCATTTACAGGACACCAGTCCAGTACCCACGAATGAAGAAATAAATCTACCATCTTATAAAACGGATATCATACCGAGATGAAAATTATGTAAATCCTTAAAATTGTAGTATATCTAAAGGGTATTCATTAAACTTTCTACTTCTGTTAAATTTTTGGTGATTCTGAAATGTATACATGTAGGGTGGATGATTGTCTGAGTGAATGGTCCCCACGAATGAATTCCCTTAATACATCTACCATCTTTTAAATGGATTATCGTACCGAGTTGAAAATTATGTAGAGATGCTTAAAATTGTAGTATATTTAAAGGGTATTCTTTCAACTTTCAACTTCTGTTAAATTTTAAGTGATTCTGAAATGTATAGGGTTGATGATTGTCTGAGTGAATGGTCCAGATTTTATTTTCGATTTTAACCAGGAAGTTAATAAATGACCCTATCAATACTCAAAACGTTATTTCGCTCTTAAATGTCGGTCATTACCCTCCAAGAATGTTCCAAGAAACCATGAAGAGGGCTACTAGTAAGAGAAAGTAACTGAACTTTTGCAGTCTAATATAGGTAATATCACATCCCCCTCAGTTTGGATAAAATTGCATTGAAGTAATGAGGGAAATAATTGGGTCCCCGTTCCATATCCCCTTGGTATCTTTCGCATCTCTTGTTTTAGGTTATAATAATAGTTGTATTATATAACCCAATATAATAAAAAATCCACATATTAATCATAATTATTCCCTCTAGTAAGCAATCGATAGGAGATTTAGCAAATGAAATGAACAATTTGTATCATAGGAAAAAACATTATACTGATACGTGTCTGATTGTATACGTTAACTACAGGACTGTCTTATTGTAAACTTGCAACCACACTGTATAGATTTATCGCAGGTTTTGTTCCTTTAAAACGTATTCACGGCTTAGTGTGATCCACATGTTTGTCAATTAAGTAAGGGCTTCAATTATCTTAGATGACCGCCAGATTTGCAGTCCCAACATGTTTTACCAGATGGTCTACCATTTATTACTAGTTAAGTAGTATTGAAGTTATCAAACGTTGTTTCACTAACAAAGATTCATAATTTGGAGTTTAAAAGACGTTAAATACGAAAATGTAATTTGTATTGTGTTGTGTTGTGTGATTTAGATTTGCAAATATACTAGTGGCAACCGTTGTGTTACTCATGGTAAGTACAAAAAGCGGATATGAGGTTCTGTCGTTTATATCACAATGGACGGGATTGTGGTTTCGAAAATTGAAGCATATCCATGGTCATATGTGGCACAGATATTCCATATTGTTCCACCAACCGATTTTGTTGAATTGTCATAATAATCAATGTTATCAATATGTTATCATTTGTATACAACTTAACTTGATAATACTGCTCAATATTGGGCGTCGTAATTGACTTTAAAACTTCGTATATTTGTATTCTATTGTATTGATGGAGTCCGTAAAATTTTCGTACAGATTACTTCAACATTATCACTTGGAACATTTGGTTCAATAAATTTCTTGTAAGCAGTAACCCTCTAACAATAAAATCATGAAAAGCAAACGCAATCTCCGGAATATTGTATCAATTGGGATATATACTCCCTATGCAGGCGCTGCTATCATTTTCCTACATGAAAATCGAAAGTTCACAATTAGGAAGCTGAAATCATCTTTCTTTGTTCTCAACCGACCGTTTTTGTAAATATCTGGATACAAGATATGAGGCAGGCGTAGCTGTAAACGTGGTATTCTTCATTTCAAGTTGGATGAAATAAGTGGTTTAACAAATTTTGAATTATTTAGTGAGAAGCTTAAGACATCATCTATATAGTCGATAATACCAATTAATAAATAATTTTGGAAAATACATATGGGGAATATTTTGCTAGACTAAGTAATAGTTCATTTTCATTTTTTTGTATTTCTGGCCATGGAATGACAATGAGCTCAAACAGAATGACTTGGCTAGAAAGCTTAAGTTACTGTAGACTAGCATCTGAGGACAGTAAACAATATTTACATGACGGAGAATATAGAGGTTGGGGTGGTGGAATTTATTTAAACTCACAGTGGATTGTTCTTTATATTAGCTAAATAAAATATTTGAACAGTAGTAGTTCTGACAGAGGGTATTCAATTGCAACAGCTGATAAAACAAGATTCGTGCAACATGTATATTTATGTAACATCAGAACGATAACGCCCATATCTCAATGAACGACTCATTTTTGTTCTGGTTTAGGATAGAACTATCTGCTTGAATAAAAGAAGAGTAACTGTGTATAGCTTCACAACGTTAGGAAACGGAGACTATAAATTCGAGTAATAGCTTAACCGATTTGTCTGTGTCACAGACAAATGCATAAGGAATTTGAGAATACAACATGATTTTTAGATAACAATATATATGCAAATCAATAAGTACTAGTATTGAACTGCAGATTTTCACAAATAACCTTTATCATTTAATCTGACTGATGCAGAACAATGTCTTATTATTTGTTGTTTTTCTGTCATCTTAAGTTTTTACGTAATAGTGTATTTTACATCGTTAATATATCTACTTATCCCACATAGTATGTGTTCATACATCCCAAACATAAAAATATACGAAGGTTTAACACAACGGATTAGAGCTTTGGTATATAGTCATATCACAAAAGTAACAGATCGAGTTTGAGATTCGTTTACATTGAGCGATATGTGCAGCGGTTGTGATCCTTGGACATAAAGAATTGTTTTACATATCTGCAGTCCGGTTTTTTTCTGAATTTCCTGAATCTATTGAGTGTATCATTTGGTTTTCTAAATCATATCATACGGAGTTACACATCGAGTATGAGTTTCGTTTCGGTTGATTCGTTTTTGCAGGAGTAGTGGTGCCTAGACATTTCAAAAATAAAATCGTGATGCTTCAGAGGTTAATTTAGCTCTGCAATTGTTGGATATATCCGTATATTTATGTCTTCCTACGACTTATGCGTTTTTATTCTCCCTTTTAAATCCTTCCCCCTTTTTCACGGCTTTCATAATGAGCAAACCCGTACCACAGAGTTACATACACTTGAAACGGGATATTAAAATGTAAAATATTTTTTTAAAAGCAACAAACCACGTTCAGGTAATTACAGTGTAATATACGAAAAGCATACGGCAGACAGCAACAATAAACTCATCATAGATACAGGCTTTTAAGTCAGTACGCCGACATGCGTTTCGACTACAAAAGACTCATCAGTGACGCGTAAATAAAAGAATGCTTGAAAGGACAAATAAAGTACAAGGCTGAAGAGCATTGAGGACACATAACTCCGAAAAGTTTTGTCAAATACAGCTATGGTAATGTATTGGTAGAAAATCCTTGGTATATCGAAAAATTTAACATTTTGTTAACAATCAATCTATAATTATAAAATGATAACTACAGGACAAAAGGCTTCTTCATTTGTTTTATTTTTCACAAGCTTGAAAAATTAAAATGAACAAAATTGCATCGCTTTGAAACCGTATCATTGATAATTTGATAGGAAAACGTTACTTTCCCAAATATTTTGATCTGTACCAACTGTTTATTAACTTTTGATTGCGTATGCTAAAACTGTAACAGTGTTATTCTTTTCGTTATTCGGATGTGGTCTTTTAATTGCAAACGTCCATTTGTAAATTCCGTAACAATGACTTTACAAAGATATTTCTGCAATTACTTGACCGGACTTGATCACATTCAATCATCGCAAAAATGTATAGAACATTGACAGGAATAACAAATGTTAATTTAATAGTTAAGTTTTGCAACCAAAAATGACCATTATTCCCCTCTTATAAATTTCGGCTTCGACGTCGATATCCAATACTATTAACATTAGGATGTCATAACTCATAAAAAACATATTGAAAGTAAATATTTAATTGCTGAATAAGATGCTTATAAAAATATGTGTAATATTATAGAAAGCTTCATTCATGAAATACACTTTGCAAATGGTCGGAATAGGTTAAATGGCAGATTTTCTTTAAGCCTGCAAGGATTCTATGCATGATTAAAATTCAAATGACAATAAACTTAATTAAAACTTTTAAATAAAAGGATTATCACTATTAAGGAAAATTATTAGGAAAACAATATCAAGAAAAATTATTAGGAAAACAATATCAAGGACAATTATCAGGTAAACTTAACAAATAAGGAAAATTATCATAAACACAACTAACAAATGAAACGGATTACCTTCTGAATTGATACAAATGGAAATTAAAAAAAAAATCTTACACTGCAATAAAGAAAATTTACAGCAAAATCTTGTTGTACAATTTTATACCAATTATGTTTGACCTACTACCAGTACGTTATGAACTTTGTCTTCAATGTTCATGTTTTTATTCGTGTGATTTTTTCATTTGAAGAATTGTTTGTCTATCTTGTCTATATTTTACTCTATATGTTGATAGACTTTAAATATAAAAGTAAGAAGATGTGGTATGATTGCAAATGAAACAACTCTCCACTAGAGCTCAAACATATTTCCTCCTGAAAATGCACATTTATTTATATACGTATCATTTGCCAGAGAATTGTTATGTACTGGTAGTGTATGTAGCTCTTTAAGCCACAACTACCAAATTGCCATTGTTGCATTTTCACCTACTGTGGAAAGACATACAAGCGATATTGAAATGTATACGTCAAAATGTAATTTGTAATCTGTCCGTCTATCGACATACGACTTCACATTATACTTGAATGTAACATACCTGTTTAGCTTAAAACATAATAAAGATAACAGATGCCTTTTCTCTTAATTCAAAATCAGTCTGATAAACTTGATTGGTATACATTGTGTTGCTTTATATTTAATGTACATGAGTCGAGATATACGAAGCTTTGGTGTGTGACTTTCTGTTACGGAATCATCACTATTGTACCACATATATCACAATTATAACAAACTATTTAACAATGTTAACAATGATAGATTCCGCTTTTTAAAATATCTTTTTCTTGAATTTAATTGTTCATTTTTGTATATGAAAATGTTTGTATTCTTTGTTGTCAAGGTTGTTATAGCAATTTTGGAGCAATGCATATTGGTGGTGTCTATGACATTAAAAGGTTAACACCGGCACTTTGTTCAGAGAAATGTAAAATGAGACCATATTTTGCATTGAAAGTAAGTAACGTGTTTTCCTCCTATTCAGTTAATGTATTGCTATCTGCTAGAAAATGCAATTATTTACGGCTTATTTATTCCCTTTTCTTTCTGTTGTTGTGTCGTTGGTAGCTTTCAATATTCAATGTATATGCTTTTGTAAAAATAAGGCTATTGATAATGTTTAAATTTTAACCATCATAACAATTTGTCTTTTCTCTTGAAATGTAATTTCTGTTACTCATAGTTTTATCGGTTCAAAGATTTACTTTCATAAATTCAGGTATATTCACATTGTACCATTGTGATATATGACCTATTGCAACATTTACCTTTTTCTTTACCACCAATGATCTCAACATACGTTTTGTAAATACAAACACACAGTTGCGCTATTAGGTTTATTTGTGTGATTGAGCTTATTTTGTACCTAGGGTACCTAATTTTACTTGTATTGCAGTACAACTGGTGTCTTTGCCTACATTCTCTTTACAATTTGATGGATGTCGGTTCATCAAAGTGTACGTACAAATGTCGAGGTTCTAACGATGATGTATGTGGAGAAAGATCTCATTATACAGTATATAAGCACATTACTGGTACGTGAGTTTTTTTTTACACTTGCCTGCTACTTAAGTATACACACAGCTGTTCTTTTCTTCCCAGCAATAATCAGATACATTAATCCTTATATATATGTTACTCGTCTCGATTTTTTAAACGGTTGTCAATTTGGAAAGCAACACACCATAGGCCAATCATCTTGAGAGAACAAAGAAACATTATATAAAGTAAAATAAAAGAAATAAAGAATAAGCTCTCAAACTCTATTGTTTAGGTCAACTGGATAACAATACCACAGGTATAACCAAGACAATTGATAAAATATAAATGAGAAAATAATATACCATATAATTCAAAAGTTTATTATAGTATAATTATACGTAAGGAATGAAATTTGTCTTTCTTTCCATTTGAAAACGGGATATAATGTATACTTTGTGTACACCATTGAGATATCAAGAATTCTCTTCAGAATCTATACTGTATAAAAGAATGTAAATCACAGAAAGCAAGCTCTAAGTACTTCACGTGTTGATACGAAAACATGCTGCTGCTCATCTCAATATCGTTGACTCTCCATTGAGAAAATTAAAGTTTTAAACTAAAGCATAATAATATTAGATTTAGTATTCATTTCTGGTGGTGTTATATTTTGTTTTGAAATGTGAAAGACATTAAAAGACCAATTAATTTAAACGAAAAGGTCATGATTAATATCAATTTCTGTTCTTTCGAGATCAATATCAGAAACATTAATACGGGTATCCTCTGGAATGACTATTCGGTTATTTGTCATGCCATAAATGCAAAAATTAAGAGAAAATTGTAACAGGTCTACATCAAAACCCTCCTGAACTCGTGCCTTGATTACGACTTGAAATGTAGCTGTTGATAAAAATAACTTGTTGTCTATTGCTGATGACGTCCCCAAGCCAGTCAAATTTTTATGAAATATATTGCTCAATTTGAACGAAATTAAAACTCGATCTGTAACTGCTTTTATATAGATATAGGAAGATGTGGTGTGAGTGCCAATGAGACAACTCTCCATCCAAATAACAATTTATAAAAGTAAACCATTATAGGTCAATGTACGGCCTTCAACACGGAGCCTTGGCTCACACCGAACAACAAGCTATAAAGGGCCCCAAAACCATAGCAGGGGCAATAATAAAAATAACAGGCGTGGATGAGTATCAATACATCAAAACGTTGTAATATAGAATACACAATAAAGGTTTAATACTAAGATAAAATAAACATGTGAAAGCTCTCTCACAGGCAAACAACCAATAACTGAAAAATATAAGGGCATACACTACAAGCACGGGGACACATTCTACTGCATCCACACAGCACGAGTAACAAACCCTGCAGTAAATAGATATAGGAAGATGTGGTGTGAGTGCCAATGAGACAACTCTCCATCCAAATAACAATTTATAAAAGTAAACCATTATAGGTCAATGTACGGCCTTCAACACGGAGCCTTGGCTCACACCGAACAACAAGCTATAAAGGGCCCCAAAACCATAGCAGGGGGCAATAATAAAAAATAGCAGGCGTGGATGAGTATCAATACATCCAAACGTCGTAATATAGAATACACAATAAAGGTTTAATACTAAGATAAAATAAACATGTGAAAGCTCTTTCACAGGCAAACAACCAATAACTAAAAAATATAAGGGCATACACTGCAAGCACGGGGACACATTCTACTGCATCCATTCAGCACGAGTAACAAACCCTGCAGTAAATAGATATAGGAAGATGTGGTGTGAGTGCCAATGAGACAACTCTCTATCCAAATAACAATTTATAAAAGTAAACCATTATAGGTCAATGTACGGCCTTCAACACGGAGCCTTGGCTCACACCGAACAACAAGCTACAAAGGGCCCCAAAACCATAGCAGGGGCAATAATAAAAATTGCAGGCGTGGATGAGTATCAATACATTCAAACGACTATTTATTAAATATTGTATCAATAGTCAGAAAAATTTAAGAAATTATATTAATACATTGTACTAGAAATTTTGTGTTATTCAATAGTAGGTTTTCAGTTCAGTTGTTGGCAAAACTTGTTCTAAGATTTTTGAGTTAAATGTTGTGCTTAGAAGTATAGACTTCAGTCATAATTTTGATTTCATGGAACTTAGTGTTTAAGATACTTTTGAAAAACAAAGTACACGATACTGGAGGGCAATCAAAACTCTAGGTCGAAGAAAGACAAACAACACCATAAAAATTTAAACATACAAATAGGAGTTATTAAAATGTAAACACAATATGCATTACATTAAAAATTAAACAGCTAGAAATCTTCCAAAACTCTGACAGCACAGCTGCAGGAATGAACGAACTATCACCAATTTTGCTATACTATTTGTTACTATCTTATAAACGGGTAGTATTCCTTTTTGTGCCACGATTTACATTAAATATGAGGAATTACTGTTGAAACTGCCGTTCTTAATTTACGATGATGGATGATATAATGGAAACTAATACCCCACTCTTTACAGTGAAATCGTCTGTTGCAACAATACGACCATACGAATCATATATATCCTCGTTTTTTTTATCATTTCAATAACTGGAATTTTACCATTTTAAATATATAACGATTTCGAAATGTATAGATGTGTGTTTGACAGAATAGTTAGTTCATTAAAATTACAGTAAACAATTACATTTGTGTTAATTTATATTTATGGATGTTCAATTAATTCATAGGAAAATTCAAACCCAAAGGTGATGTCGATCAAATACTTGCCTGTTCTGTTGTTATACCTCGAAATAACAAATTTGTACTGAAAGCTGTTGACTGCTCTTTAGAATACTGGACAACATGTGTTATATCTGGAGGTAAATCTTATCAAGAAAAGTAAGATTCCCAATTGTCATTCCTAATTCAATTATGCAGTTATATAATAATTACTCATACTAGTTATCAGGACTAACCTTCTTTCATTCAAACTTCTTTTTTTATAACTTTAATTTATCCCTTTACAAAACTTAATATTTACAGCGTCAATTCATTATAACCTTGCGCTGTTATTACATGACGTTGTTTCACATGCATATCAAATGATTAAGAGCTGTACATATTCTTCACTCAAAATGGAAAAGACAGAAAATATTGCACATTAAAATCGTATAATATTAGCCGCAAATCACAAGATGAACTTTTAAAGTGATTATTTGTTGATAAAGTTATCAATTTTGCCTCCCATAAACATAGTTTATACTACCAACAAAATTCAAGCACTAACAGTCAATGTCTTTGTCAATCCTGCCATTCGTCCATTCGTCCGTGTGTCCTCAACCAATTGTTTTCCGGATGAGAACTTTAGTTTCCCAAGCTTGATTTGAACAAAATTGATAATGAAGAAAAACAAGGAAAAGGGGAAGATGACTTTTAATTGTTGGATTAATAGGTTTGAAAATAGAATATTTTAGGACAATTTGCTTCCAGTCGGTAAATTAAAGTTCCCTTGCATGATTGAAATGAATGTTATATATCCCAGTTGATGCAATATTCCAGGGCCTGCATTTCCTATCATGATTTCCAACATAGGGGTTGCTGCTCACAAGGAAGCTATTATACCAAGAGTTCCAAGTGGTGAAGTTGAAATAATTCCTTCGAAAAGTTTACGAACGCAATCACGAGGTTGTCGACTTTTATGAAATAATGTTTCACAGTTGACGACGGATATGTTCCAATTGTTTTAACCACAATTCCGTCCTCTTTTCATGGAATGTGACCTACCAAATAATATTTCTAACCGGTCTACTTTGGAGTTGAGCAACACGACAGGTGACACATGTGGAACAGGGTCTGCTTACCCTTACGGAGCACCTGTGGTTCTTTTTTCCATGGCATTGTCAGCTGATTTTCGACTCATGATTTTAAATGTCCCTTTTGTATCTTTAGCCTCTCTTTTATAGTTACATTGATAAGCAACTTATTTTTGTAAATGATTAGCATTAATAGTATTCCAAATACGTGGCGGGCTATACAGAGTCAGGGAAAGCTTGTTTAAAGTTGTAGCCTCCATAAAGTCATATTTTGGGATGATAACTCGAGCATCCCATTATGGATTGTAACACATTTATACACATGATAATTTAGCGATAATAGTACATGTGTAAGTTTGTTCCTGAAAGCTTACTGGAATTTTGACACTTCAAATACAAGAATGGTCATAATATGTATGACATTTTATTATTCCACGTGTTTATCTTGTTTGTTCTTTTGAATGTAAATTGATAAATTCTGTTGAAATTGTGACTTCGTAGTATTTCGGTTTTATATAGTGATAAAGCTTTGTTACACAACAACTGTGAGAATGAATATGGTATTTTAGGCTCAGGAAGGTACGATAAATTATAAATAATGTACAGATAAAGTCAAAACTAATTCAATATATATCGTCAGTTACGTGTGTGTGTTCAGCAATTTTGATGTAGGAGGTGCCTTAAACGTTTTAATGATATTAGTAACGAACCGTCAACTACGGACGCCATCACGAGTTGGTTGACCGTTATGGAATAACCGTTTCACAGATGATATCGGATATGTTCCTTATGTCGTAACTACAATACCCTTCCCTTTTCACGAATGTGACTTACCGAATTAGACTATTTACCGGATTTGTAATAACATAAGCAACACGACGGGTGCCACATGTGGAGCAGGATCTGCTTACCCTTCCGGAGCACCTGAGATCACCCCCAATTTTTGGTGGGGTTCGTGTGGCTTAGTCTTTAGTTTTCTATGTTGTGTCATCTGTACTATTATTTGTCTGTTTGTCTTTTTATTTTTGGCCATAGCGTTGTCAGTTTGTTTTCGATCTATGAGTTTGACTGTCCCTCTGGTATCTTTCGTCCCTCTTCTATATAGGGGAGATTATTCATTTCATCTGAAAATTAATTTAGTAAATCGCTGCATTTCATACATGAAATATCAGCATTTCAATTGTGTTGCTTAATGCTCGCAGTCTGTTTCTTGCTATTTCGCATATAAATGAGTAAATTGTCATTTTCTTTTATTTATATTTTGACATGCTTAATGTATAAAACGATATGATATATCAAATCATAACAAACATCCCATTTGGTATATATTTGTGCCCTTGAACACTATTATCTAATCGTCGACTTCATTAAACAGTCCACAACGAAGATCACCATATTTCGTTGCTATAGAATCTTTGATACCGGTTCTACAATTTTTTAGATTTTATTTTAGGTACTACACAAATGGGAGTCACAGACACTTATAAGTCGGCAATTAGAAAATGTTCCTCAGTAAATGGGACAATCCTTAGTACCTTCGATACTCTTGATCATTTGGAGGATGGGAAAGAGTACTGGACCAACATCATCAGATCCAGATTTTTGAAATGGATAACACATGGATCATTTGATGAAGTTTGCTGTAGGTGTATATGTTTAACAATTGTATTATATTCGAACTATGCGTACCTCTCAAGCTTCTGTTAATATTTATATGAACGATAATGGTATTCAATTTTTTATGCATGGAAAACTTAAAAATAGAATTAAAAAATACTCAATACAAAACGGCCTCAGTCACATGTTTACTTTATCGTTGAGGAGTTCAGAAATTTATAACACGTGTGGTGCAAGGAGTCCAAGTTCAAAGTATTCTGTGTGCATGACTGGTCTTGTCAAAGTCATTCAGTCGCTTATGTTATAAAGGAGCAACAAAAGGTGTCAATGTGGTTGTTGTATATGCTATTGTATTTTACGCTTATGAACTATTTGCTCCTAAGAAAGTTGTTCTTTCATTTTTCATTTCCTATTTTGTCCTTTTGCATTGTTTTCTTCAGCGGTTATATAAAAGATATTTTATAATTTTGTGTTCATAAAATAATTCAAGGACCAAGTGAGAATTCCTATTCGGTCAAGTTCAAGGTTAGAAATTTGCATAACCAATGGCTAACGAATTTAGTGATGTTTTTAATTAAATAATGGTCAATTACAATTAACTATTGTGTGAGGATTAATCACTTGCTTTTACTTATCAACGCATTTCATAGTATTACGACGGGTGTCACATGGGGAGCAGGATCAGATAACGCTTCCAAAGCATTTGAGATCACCCGAGGGCTTTTTTTTCTTCTTGCTCAGTTTTAGTCGAAAGACATTAACCACACAATTTCATTTTTAATGCACCCACCTAACATACGGCATATACCATTCGAAAGCATATCATCTGTACTATATTTTTTGCCCGGTCGTAAAATATTCGTACGGTGCAATTTTTGACAAATCGCGATGAATATTATGAAAGGTCAAGGACTGAAAATTTCTTATTTTACAAGATGTCAGCATTTTTTGCATATTCTGTCTTTGAAATTATAAAATTCTGTATGGAAATGTTAAAAACTTTACGAACAGAGACTATTTGTCAATTATCAAACACACTTTAAAATATTAATGAAGTATTTTTAATTAATAGCGCCTTTTTCTAGAGATTACAGTGAAAATGATAAAAATGAGTGAAAACCAAAATATTCATCTGTGATTTAAATGTTAATCACCTTAAAACTAAATAATATATTTCATTTAGTGCTAAGGAAGTTTTTGGCATCATCATATTACTGCAATCACGCTTTTTGCTAATTACACAACCAATCATAACAACCTATACAGTTGCCCAAAATACCACCATCTGCAAAAAGATTGCTTTTTAGCTGTTTTATGTGGAAAAAAAATTATGTAGTCCATATTAGGTTGAAGAAACACAATTAAAAAATGCATTAATGTTTGAAGGCAATAATACACGCGGATTCATGCTTTTAGGGAATTTAGGAAATAAACTTTGATATTTCAATATATAGTTGAATTTCCAGCCTGTCATTTCTTGTTATTTTGTTTGTTATTTCATGATTATCATGAAAAGAAATAAAGAACTTTATATATAAATATTAAGCTAGCCCAAAAAACTAAATACATAAACAGATAATTACGTAGTAAGTAAATTAAGGAAAAGTTGAATTTCAACTATTTATCTTATACAAATTAGAAAAAATGTTTTCTTGGTTGCTTCAACTGCATCGTGCATGGACGAAAAAGTAAACATTATTATATTCTACACACTGATAATGTTCTTTGTGTCTGTCCGAAGTAAGAAACCCTATCAAACTACGCAATGTTCTTGTACAAAATTGACATGTTGCAGTTACATACAGTTGCATGTTGTGTTTGACAAAACCTTTCAGAATTTCGGGTCCGCAATGCTCTTCAACTTCGTACTTTATTTGGCTCTTTTAACTTTTCTAATTCGAGCGTCACTAACGTGTCTTTTGTAAACAAAACGCGCGTCTGTCGTACAACATATCAAGCCTGGTACCTATGAGGATTTTACTTACATTAACTTACAATCCATTTCTTTTGATTTGAAAATTCTAGCTATTCGCAATAGTTATAGTTATAGTTAGACTTCCTAAATAGTAAATTTTTCACATGTAGAATAATTGGCTATAAAGCACAGAAATTACATGGTATGTGTCACACCAACAATTCAACCAATCATCACCAAGAATGTTTTGTAAAAGTAGGCAACTTCTGACAAAACATAGCACTTTTCATATTGCGGCGTTAAGCCCAACTTGTTGTTGACGTGGCATCGATTTTTGGTGATTTTCACTTTATTTTCACACAAGATTAATTATATTGCGTTATTTTTCTAATCACAAAAGTCGCGTAAATAAATTTAAGAAAACCCTAAAACTTTATCCAAACAATATTGCAGAAGTCATGTCTTCTTTGACTGTCCATGACGTTAAAATACTAAATCCCTGGGATGTGTTTTAGTTGATTTTAGTCACTGATGCATGATTTTTATTATTAATTGTTTTTGGCTTTTAACTAGCTATAAGTAACTGCGAGTACTCTCAAATCGTACTTTCTTGTTTATTTGACCTGTTGATACTAATTGTAATGCTTTTTGTTATTTAATGTTTACTTTTCAGGGTTATATCTGTTCTATATACAAGCTTTGATAAGTGTTTGGTATTACTATAAATTTTCACTTCTTCGTACTATAAACATCACAATTATTTATTTTGTAAAATATTTCCTTTCTCCATTTGAACTGTACACGTATACCTAACAACAAAATTATTTTCATTTACCTGTGTTTAAAGTAATTGCAAATGGCTGTTATTTTTTTCAAGCTGATTGTTTTCTTAAATTGTTTAACATTTCACAGCGGTATAACATGTTACTTTAATTATTCTTCCCTAAGTTTATTTATTTTGTATTTACATAGTATAATATATCAAATCTATTTATTCAGTGTATGTTCACTGGTGTGAATATGTCTTTTAATTGAGTTAAGCCATTTCAATTGATATTTTATAGTGTGTCTTTCTATTTTGTGATGTTACACTATTGTTTCAGATAAGGGTGAAGGTTTGGTACCATTAAAACGTTTAAACTCGCTGCAATTGTTTGCACCTGTCCTAAGTCAGAAATCTGATGTTCAGTAGTTGTCGTTTGTTGATGTGGTTCATAAGTGTGTCTCGTTTCTCGTTTTTATATAGATTAGACCGTTGGTTTTCAAGTTTGAATGGTTTTACACTAGTAATTTTGGGGCCTTTTATAGCTTGCTGTTCGATGTGAGCCAAGGCTCCGTGTTGAAGACCGTACTTTGACCTATAATGGTGTACTTTTATAAATTTTGACTTGGATGGAGAGTTGTCTCATTGGCACTCATACCACATCTTCTTATAATTAATAACATGAATAAGTAAAATCGTTTTTTTAAGTTCCAATGCTTTGCATGCTATAATCGTTTCTTTTGGTTTTCTAATGATGCGAAGATCTCATAACTGCCTGATATTATTTGACATTAAAAAAACAATACAAAATGGTATGTTTAAATGTGAAATAAAGAAGCGTTAAAAATGAGATAACTTACAACCAGGACTGTAATGGTGAATTTGAATTGCTTGCTTTTTAAATCTATTTGAATGTGTTTGTCATGAATAAAATCCCTTCCTGTACAGTATCCAAATGTGCACGTTAGTAAATTTTGAAATTATAAGAAACTAAGGTTTCAACTCCCTCAGACAAAGTTGACCTTAGATGGATTTGGCTATATTTAAGGTCCTTTCTGGTAATATACCTCTTCAACTGTTTCGGTTCTTATACAAACTTGGCTTTCAAATATTCGGCATTGAGCGTTCCTGATGAAATTAAATCTAGAAAAGCGCTTCGGACGCATGAAATTTATAACCTGTCGTTTTCAGATTTTAAAACTTTGAACTTCACTAGAATTCACCAAGCAATGTATCAGGAGTATTGCTCATTACAAAGCTTTTCACAAATGGGCATAGGGACAGGATGATTCCTACATTTCCAATAAACACACATATAACACCATGAACAAAGCGAAAAAAGTAGGAAAGACAAACAACAGTTCTCAAAACACTACACCGAAATGTACGAACACTACCTTAAACCAGTGGTGATTGAAGTTGGTCAGGAAGGGTAGTCAATCTTCCACAATATAAATTTTCAGTCATATTTGATGATATACTAAATTACTTTGTAATAATGTGCTAACATATATTATAGCCGGATTAGTGATTGTAAAGCGTGTGGCGCAAACAGTATTTATTCAAATATTGAACGAGATTAACTTCTTATATATGTCCTCCACTTTCGACATCGAAAAAAACATATTTCTATTATATATACCTTGTATATTCCTTACTCACTTTTATTACCCTTTTTTTAAATATGGTTAATTATTTTCTCCTGATATTAACAACAATCGATGTGGTATCTAAACAATGAAAAGCAAAATGATCCATATATGCAGATGGTGGTTTTAAGGCCAACTGCTCAAGCTTGATAGGAAGGCTGATTCATGACCAATATCATTATATTAATTGCAGTTAAAATGACGAAAAATTTTCCTTGATCAAATAAAAATTGATACATAAAGTAAATATTTTGCTTTTAGCGCAATTTTATCCTTTTGAAGGATTTAAAAAAAATGCAATTTTCTGTCACTATTGCGCAATTAAATTTTCATGTGCACCTGATTTAGAATTCTGGTATTCTGTTCTATCATGTTCACATGATTTTAGAGACAAAAATATCATACAAGAATCAGCAAGGACCATTTGGTTTAGTTATTGCGAAATTTATGAATGTTCATTCTTGACCTTAACCTTGATTTAACAAAAATTGCACCGTACGATGTATTGTAGATTGGGCAAAACAGAAAGTACAGATAATAAGCTTTCGAATGATATATACAAATGTAATATAGCCGTAGGTGAGTGCATTAAAGTCGTTAACTAAACGTCTTTTGAAAATGTTACTCGCTTATTTATAAGTTTTCTATGCAATGTTTTGTTGGCTTTTTAGTCTTTCCGTTGTTTTCATTTTAGTACGTTTGTCTATGACGCTTGAGTTTTGAATGTGCTCTTGGTGTGTTCAGCTTTTTTTCAAGTTAGTTTACTTTTTGTTAGGACTACATGTACTTGAAAAATAATACAAAACGGGTCACACATTAACGTTGACCATTCATTATGTATTCAAATGAAGTTCCTGTAGAAAAATGCCTACACGATCTGCAAGCTGCAAAATATATACTCGAGACAACTTTGTGGGTAGTTTAAATACCTAAAATGATTGAAGCACAAAAATAAGCTAAACTGAACAACGAAAAAATGTCAATGATGCCTAGAGTAAAGTAGTATAATTTTAATTTATTTTCTGTGTTAAATCAACCTCGTGCTAGAATCAAAGCATTTGCGAATGATATCTTTATACAATAACATTCCAATATTTGTGATACAAACCATGTGGAAGTAATATAAACATATGATACCGAATTAAGTACACATGACACATAGTTGTTGAGCTATGATGAGGGGTAGCCAAATAAGCACACGAGATAATCGGAACCGCACGGCTTTATAGAAAACAACAATATCAGTCTTAAGAAAGTGAGGACAGGATGTCCATACTTATAATAAACTTACCATAGATACTAGGTTAACATGTTGTACTCCAGACGCGCGTTTCGTCTACGAAAGACTCATCAGTGACGCTCGAATCAAAAAGTTAAAAATTTCAAACTAAGTACACAGTTGGAGAGCATTAAGGATCCAAAATTCCGAAAGGTTTTGCCAAATAAAGCTTAAGTAAAATATTCCTAGGAAAAAAAAACTAAGTATTTTTAAAAACAAAGTTTTGTAAACAGTAAATTTATAATTATGACCATATCAATGATAATTCATGATTTAGGACATCTTTCTCTAACTGAGCTAAAAACAAATATTGTTTTTTTGTAAATTGTTCACAGACTCATACATGTAACCTCTATAATCCCTACTCTACGTATTCCCATGTTTAATAGTATACATGTGCATAGTATAACACAATGTTGATCATAGTGTGGGAGAAATTGTATTGAATTAGTTTCATTGAACATATCAATCACTTGCACATGGTTTTTAGTTACGTGTGTATTTTATCAACAAATTTATATCGGCATCACAGTAAACATTTGATTGCTTTATGCTTGTAAGCTTTAGGAACAAAACGAGTGTTACGTTTTGATGATATAAACGAAAGATCAGTCGAATGACCAATTGTAAAAAGCTAACTCGCTGTTTGTTATCACACACTTCTTTGCTTACTTTATGGATATTTATATATTCAAAAATATTTGGCATGACAGAAGAAGTGACTCTTCTGAAACTTTGAAAGACAAGAAGATAAAATGAGACAGGTTAACCAGGTAGAAATCCTATGTTTTGATACCTTTCATTTCACCTTCTCCTTTATTTATGCTTCAAATGTACTAGGAAAATGACAGAGCTATTGTGAAATCTATAACAAATTACATTCCTTCCTCAAAAATCATATAAGATGTCCTAAATTGTAGTCCACTTTCTTAGCTGTACATCAACTCGTTCAATATTTCTGTAATTCTAATGTTAAAAATTTTTGATAATCATTACAAACCACATATTGTTGACATACACGATTTCGAAGGAGCGCATTCTTAAAATTGATCAATTCCTTTCAACATTTTATGGTTGTATGGTTTAGGTGTTAATATCAATTTTCATCAAAAATCGATTTACGAAATAAACTAATTAAAATATTCAAGCTATTTGTGTTATTATATTTTTCAGATGCAGTAGATGGATTGTAAAATGTTGATTGTGTATATTTAACAGTGAAGTACAGGAAGTTGAAGTATATTCCATTGCCTTGTAAATACAGGTACACGGCCATCTGCAAATCCAGACAACCAGGAGATCCATCCGTCATAAGACAGTGTCAAACTAGTAAAAATATAATTTTGCATAGTATTTAATACGTGTTCTCAAAACACGAATATTACATGAATAAAAAACATGAAAAATAGGAACATTGAAATAAAGTATATGTCTAATGGAAAGGGGGAAAGATACCAAAGAGATATTCAAACTTATAACTTAAAGTCAAAAACAAACTGACAGAACCATGACAAAAAAAAACGACAAAAGGTCATTTCTACTTAACAAGTTTTTCAAAAGAATAAATTAAGGCGAAAGAAGATTAATGATGTTCAAATCTAATAATCAATTTCGAAGAAACAAATCAAGGTAACAAACAAAAACTGAGGAAATCGTATAAACTCCATTAGGAGCAAGACCGGATGAGTCGACATTGGAAGGGTTTCCTTAATAGAACAGATTAAGATTAGTATTTAAGAAATCTAAAGAAATCAATTAAAAGCATATTCAGGTCGAGAACATTGGAAGGGTTTCCTTAATAGAACAGATTAAGATGAGTATTTGAGAAATTTAAAGTAATCAATTAAAATTACTGATTAAAAGAAAATGAATGTAAAATATAAAAAATATTTATTTAAATGTCGGGTTTTTGTTGCAATCATTTTTGATTAATTGCTGCCTGTTCGACGTTCGATGGCAAATACTTCAAGCATATTTAGGTCGAGAACAATCACAATAACATAACATTAACATTAAATCAAATAAAAAGGTTTAAAAAGTGAAATGATAAACGCTGGGTAAGACAGTCATTGCATCTCATTGAACTATAAAGACCTTTGTAGAAACTTGATCATGAAAGTGAAGTTTAATTAGACATGTTTTTTCAAACATTTGAATGGTCGATCAATGTCACCTGAAAATAACAATTTAGGTAATTCAAGATATTAATGTTTCATAACATAGTAATGTTATCACGTCAGCATGGTATCATATTGTTTATATAAGAGTGGGTATGATTTTTACATTTAATATAAAAAAGAAGATGTGGTATAATTGCCAATGAGACAACTGTCCACAAGAGACCAAAATGACACAGAAATTAACAACTATAGGTCACCGTACGGCCTTCAACAATGAGCAAAGCCCATACCGCATAGTCAGCTATAAAAGGCCCCGAAATGACAATGTAAAACAATTCAAACGAGAAAACTAACGGCCTCATGTATTTGCCTTTTACAGACAATGATACCACCACAGTCACTAGAGAGCAACCAGAACCAGAAAACAGCAATGTATCATTAAAAAAAAAAAACAGATCCTACTCCAAAAACCTGAAGCACGGAAACTGTGTATTTAACTAATTTTGTATCGACGACATCAGACTATACAAATTCAGTCAAACCTTCTCCAACGGACACGTCAACAAATTTTGTATCGACGAATTCAGACTATACAGACCTTTTCACACCATCGTTCACACAAGACCAGTCTCTTTTATGGTCCGGATCCGTTTCCGTTTCCTCGTCGCTATCAAGTTTGAGTGACACTACTTTCAATAAACGCACGGAATTGGATATTGAGAACAGAACAGTGGTAATTGAAACTTCAAATACTGATTCCGTTTATATTGCCATTGTTTCACTAGGTACGTGTGTTTGATTAACTTTTTCCTATATTGGATGATTATTTCATAACATTAATCATACATATTCAAAATCAGAACAATTTGTTTTAAATATTTCGTGCAAGGTTTGAAAATTGATTCAACTGGGGTGAATACCAAACTATCTACATTGTCTGGAGAAAATGTATACTAGATTGGGATAGACATTTGGCAAACCGGCAGCTTACTGAGCATCAAAGAATTGTGACGAGCTTTACTTAACGTTTAGAGAGATTGTCCTTCTCTTTTCACAACTAAAACTTAGAATGAAACAGAAAATTATAAAGCTAACAAAACAATCAAATATATTTCATCGTTACTAAATTGTCTAAGTGGTCTATGGGACAAGAATCATTTAAACAAACATTATGAACAAACACACGGATGATGTCTATGACAGCGTATATGTACATGAACATAGCGCACGTCAACAAATGTTGTAAGTGTGAACTCAGTCCTACCATTTTGAATAGGTCAATGAAATTTTCAAAGGTACATTGCAAAGTACAATAAATATTATTACAGTAAAAGAACTCAAGGCTACATTACCGGTATAACAGACGACAACAAACACATGAACATACCAATGTCAACAAAAAAACCAACAATGCCTTATTACATCCTGATCTGCGGGGTTTTACCTTTACGGACTGTGAATATTATCATAAACCAAAATGGACATATTAATTATTATACTATACAATACAAGTATCATTACAAAAGATTACATAATGCCGAATAAACTCGGGTATAAAGCACATCCCACAAAAATAATATTGCAACTGTATTATTACAATAGTTCGCATGTAAAAAAAAAACCCACTTATGCCCAAACTGTATCATTGTCATTTAAAGGAGAATATATATTATTTTTGATAATTAAGACTGAAGTACATTTCCCTGTAACTTTTTAAAACCATGATCATAGATAAATTAAACTATTTGTTATTAAAAATTAATTTCTAAACACGAACAAATAACAGAAATAAAATACACACACAACTGTTATCTATTTCCCTTTGTATACGTCTCCGCTATTTCGTTTAGCCAGTTTGAATCTTGTCTCGACGTCTTTAAAACCAAGAACAGATAACTCTGATATCCTCGATCTCCAATATTAGAGCCGACGAACACATACAGAATAGGAAAACACGTGTTGATTTATTTACGTTTTACTAAGCGAGATTCGTGTGTTTTAAGGCTTTGGAACAATAATACATGTAGATACGAAATTTCTGCAGTACAGGAAATAATTATTATTTCCATTTGTATAACTAATTAATGAAATGTTCTTTCCTTCAAACAGTTATGAAAATAAGATAAATGAAAACGTAAACAAACCAACACGTGATTTCCTATTAGAGTTATCTGTTCTTGCATTTAATGATATCATGACGAGATTCAAAATGGCTGCACGAAATAGGCGGAGACGTATACAAAGGGAATTAATTAGATAATTGTGTTAAGGAAATGAATATTCAAACAAAAATATGTACATCATATCATAGAAAAATATATAACGAAACGAACTATATGCATTGACAAGCTATGTACGGGGGTTAAACAATAAATCATTTTAAAAATAAGTACGACCTGAACCTGAGTCGCAATTTCGAACGTTTTGAAATAGGAAAAATCCGTAGCTCTATGGTCCGTAAATTGTCTAAAAATATCACAAGGACCAAAGAACTACGTTTCCGCAGCTAGGATTAAACTATGGTTTTGGTTAATTCAACACAGCAAATTGGCTTTGAAATATTAAATCAACCAATCAAAAAGTACATAGAAACATACAATTAACATTACTTCATAAAAAGCAATCGACTGTATATAATCGGTATTACTTGTACAGTTTGGATCAGTTCTTATCCTTCTTTAGATCTGTCTGAAATTTTTGTCATATCACTTAACCAGGGTAGAACTATCAGATTCAGTTACAGTGTAGAACTGTCAGAATCAGTTCTAGGGTAGAAATTTCAGAATATTTTTGGCAGTATCCATTTGACATGGCTCGGTACTTGTACATCCCGTCATTGTGTTGTTGTACGATGGTGAATTTTTGTATTCATGCTTTCGTTTTTGCTAATGTGCTTTGTCTATATGCCTTTTTGTTTGTCTTTGTTGACGTATTTGCTTTTTTTTTTGTAATGATTAAGATTATAACACAATGTTGACTGCTGTACCCCTATTTTTGACATTTTTACCTATTATGTCTGTTTGTTTTGTTCACACATCGTTGTCAATATAATGGAATTTTATGCGACTGTCATACAAGTGAGAGGTTCAGCTAGCTATAAAACCAGGATTAATCCACCATTTTCTACATACGAAAATGCCTGTACCAAGCCAGATATATGACAGTTCTTATCTATTCGTTTGATGTGTTTGAGCTTTTGATTTTGCCATTAGCTAAGTGACTTTCCGTTTATAATTTTCCTCGGAGTTCGATATTTTTGTTATTTCATTGTTCTAGGGTAAAACTGTTTGAGACTGTTATAGGGTAGAACTGTCAGGATCAATTCTAAGATAGAACTGTGCTAATATATTGTATGGTAGAACTGAAATCGATTCTAGAGTAGAACAGTTTTAACTTAAACATGTTAGAACAGCTCTTTGGTCTTGATGTATAACAGGTGGCGTTATGTTGGTTTCTTCGAAAGTCATAATTTTGACAAAAAATTAATAAGAAGATGTGGTATGAGTGCCAATGAGACAACTATCCATCCAAGTAACGATGTGTAAAAAGTAAACAATTATAGGTCAAAGTACGGCCTTCAACACGGAGCCTTGGCTCACTCCGAACAGCAAGCTATAAAGGGCCCCAAAAAGACTAGTGTAAAACACTTCAAACAGGAAAACCAACGGTCTAATCTATATAAAAACGAGAAACGAGAAACACCTATTAACCACACCAACAAACGAGAACCACTGAACAAAAAAGCATTGAACAATAAAATTATTTATAGTTTTCGATGTATCTTTTAGTTTTGTTGTTTCTTAAGTTTTAAAATGTATTTCTAATTTAATTTGTGAGGAATTGAAATTGAATTTCCGTTATCTATTAAATACTGGTGACACATTTTATTTAGAAAAACAATTATACAGTATTCTGGGGGTATTGATTACAGGTAAAATATTTGGAGTACATGGGAACCATATCATTTGCCGGGAGTCCTTTTTTACCAGAGTTTTACCTGCTAATATACAATATTATGTAATGATACACATTGGCTCAGTGTTGTTATGTAAAAAATTGTGACACCCGCTAATATAAGCAACAGATTATCAAGTAAAAAACAACGCAAACAAAAAATAACGATAAAAAAGTAATTATATTTAATATATAATCGTGAAAAGTACAACGATATCCTGGAATATTCGTTTAAATTGATATAACTAAATAGGATTAATAAAATTAGATAAATTAAAAGAAATAACTATAGAAATAGATGGATATTTCTAAAGCAATTCTAGAGATAGAACTGTCATGACCTGTTTTCGGGTAGAGCTGTCAAAGTCTTTCCTAGGTTAGATTGTCTAAAGCTGTTCTAGGTTAGGACTGTCCAAATGTGTTCTAGGGTAGAATCACTTTTGTCAGAAACTATTCTAAAGATGTCGATATCAATTATAGTGACAAACTATGCATTTACTGGAAGTTACATTTTTATATGCATACAAATATATAAATAATATGAATTAGACAAAATTGTATGATGATAATTAGGAACAAAATGAAAAAGGAATTTAAATGTCCTGATTAAGTCGATTTGTTTTATACTACCTCTAATCTCAATGTAAAGTAAAGTAACAATTGGCGTCCTGATTTATTGGAACATATTTAACATGGAACAAGTCTTCATTGTCAAGTCATTATGTTTAGTAGTAAGCAAAAATTAGGGTATAAGGATAGGGACAGAAACTTTGCCTTGCAAAGGACCACAAAATAACCCTACTAAATGTTCTAGAAGGGTTATCTTATGTGCATAGAGCGTGGCACTCTTTCTTCGTGGTGCATCGGATTTGACATCCCCTTTCTAATAGGACGTGACAGCATATTTATACATCCCGCACAGCAAAACGGTTCCCAATTAATGAAATTACCTGACAAAATGTTCATATATCTGTTCATAAAAGGAGCCATAAGGTTTCAGAATAACTCTGAATTTCCGTTACAGTTTCTGTTGCATTGTTTGGTCTGGTGATAATGACAGTGCTTGTGATTGTACGAACAAGGTATGTGAAATAAATGCATATGCCAAATTGCATTGTGCTCGTATACAATATAACGAATATTTGGATGTTCATGACACTATGGGCACTCAAACAAATTTGCAATTTTCAAATTGAAATTCAATTTCCAATGAAATTTTTATCAATCGTAAAATATTTGATTTTTTATTATATATCCACGAGCAGAGAAATTACAACATTCGTTTCTTACATAAGAATATGTATTTCTTGCAAAACAAATGTATTTGTTTTTTTTTAGGATAAACAAATTCCTACGGGAAATTCTTTCAAGAAGAACACATATGTTGTATTCCTCTTCAAGTGGATCAAATCTACGAATCGGCTGAATCTATCTTTTACAAGTTAGCGATTGAGCAATTTTTAGACAGAAATTTAATTTGAATCCAAAATATCTCTCGGTCTCTGATTTTATACATCCTTGGCTTTCAAATATCGGCTTTAAGTATTCCTGATGAAGGAAAATCCAAAAAAAGTGCTTTGAACGCGTGTAATTTATAAATTGTTTTTTATTTTTTTTTATTTTTGACGAAGTGTGGTTAAGTTCTTAGTTCATAGATGCATGAGCCTTTTGTAGATGAAATTTGCATCTGGAATACAGAATGTCAATCTGTTTTTATACACGGTTTGTAAGATACATACACAATATATAAGAATATTCGGTTGCGTTCATGAGTCGAAAGCATGTGTATTTTCTTCTAATAGTTTGAATATGCTATCCATATAAATACACGAAGCGTCATCGGTTTGTCGATATGATAGGCATATCCTGCCATTCTGACATCGTATATTTAAAATAAAAAAAAATCAATCTAATGTGACAAGAAATCAATTAATTTGAAGAATAGCAAATGATCAATGTCGTTCAAAAAATTGCTTAAACTGCTTAAACTTATGTTCTTCTCGATGAATATGTTTTAAAACGTGGTTTAGAGAGCATCCTTTATTCGAGGGATACAATCATTCAAAGGTATGTGACAGCTTTATTGAAAACATTCTAATTAAATATGTTCTCATTTGATTATCGACTTGTAATTTTCTTTAGACAAAGAAGGAAGAAAGCTCGTTCAGAAGGTAAAGGAACTCGTTTTGAACTCGGTGTTCGACAACCTAATACTAAAATTGAAAACAGGTCATACGAAAAACCATGGGATGGGTTGAAGATCCTAAATATAGGTATTTCCGAATGCCCAATTTATGATGAAGCGAAAGATCAAAGCAGCCCTGAATGCCAAATTTATGATGAAGCGAAAGATCAATATCAACATCTTGATTTTGAACAACGAAGTAAGCAGCGTACATTTTTGGAAGCGGAATATGATGTGTCTATGCCAACAGTATCCTTGCCAATGCCAGACATAAATAATTCATCGTCTAACAATGCAGTGCGAAATGTCGTGTCAAAACGTGAGCTAAATCAGCGTACGTCATTACATTTTCCTCAAGGTCCTTTGTCAAAGAATAAGTCTGCAAAAGAAAATGTAGCATATTGTGATACTGCAATAGTTCACACCAAATTCTTGTATGATACACCAAACCAATCTAAAGGGAATGCAAAAAACTCGTAGAAGACTGGATTTTGTGCCAGCGATTACAAAAACATGGTCGAAATATATATATAATGTTTAATCAGTCCACATATACATTAAGCCACGACAATTAATAGTATATTGTAATATTATTTTCATGTTTTAAAACAATGTAATAAAACTATGACCACATTATTTACATTTTTATAGTTTCACCGCACATCAAAACTTGTTTAGCAGAAACTTGGACAGTTTGTCACGTCTTTATACATTGTTGTCTTATCGATGACCTTCAGTATGATTTCATTACAGTTATTTCATACGGGAATGACTATCATTATCAAACATTAATTCTAAAGATTATATATCTTGTCTACATTATTCCAATTAGGCAAATAACACATGATATTTTACAAAACTATAAACATTATATTGCTCATCAACAATGCAGTGACACATTAAATGTAAACAAATATATATTTTTTCATAAAATAATTGACCGATTAACTTTTTTCTGACGAGTTTCGTTCTATTTTACTGTTTCCAAAATATATATGATATGTGATACTAGTATGTTGGGTAACGCTCTTTGGCGATCGTGAAAATGAACGGGAAAGATCAGGTGGCGCTTATTTGATTTTGCAAACTTTCAACTGTAATGGTAATGTATCAATGCAATTTGTACAATTATGTGGGCTACGATGGTTAAATGTTATTGAATCTAGTTCTTTATCTTATTCGTAATATCTTGCACACAACCCCATTTAAACACATCAACAAGTTGTCAAGTTGCAAACAAACTTTAAATACTTCTTGATCGTGATACAAACAAATGCTGCTAACTATATCTTTTTATGATATATGTAACTATTTCAGTCATAATAGTTATGTTCGGTAACTCTGATTTACTTGTTTACGATAATGTGTATGCAAGATTGACTTTGTTGTCATGATTACTATTTTTAATTTAATCATAAGTGTATTTATTAACATATATATTTATATATTCGAAATCCGGATATAGTGTACAAAAATCTTTGCACCTTTGTTTGCGGTATACCATCTTTGCCGCAAGTTTATTGTTTTCTATTTGGTATTAAATTTATAGTTAAGATCCATTTATTACACCTTGTGATCCGTTTATTTGGCAATCGCCAATGGCAGTCAGCAGGATTTAAGAACATTTGTTGTTCGACCTGTTAGTCAAATGCGTTTTGTTAAAATATACTTTTTCACTCTTTTGGTCTTTTGGAAAATGTTGTTTGTGCTGTATTTAGACCCCTCTAACAAGAAATTTGTTTTGCATGCACACGTATAAAAATTTCGGTTTTTATCCAACGCAATCATAGGTTTGAACGTTGTTTTCAATTTAGACTTGTTTATATTTTTTCGTTTGGGCTTGTATTATATTTGCCTTCGGGTTTATATGATCCGTTCATCCTATTTTGACTCCTCGAAATTCAAGAGTCTATCCTAAATTGAGGTAAATTATGTGGCCTTCCAATAACCGTTTCGATTCCTAACATCACTGAAGAGACATTAATTGTCGAATCTGGATATGGTGTACAAAAATCTTTGCACCTTTGTTTGCGGTATACCATCTTTGTCGCAAGTTTATTGTTTTTTGTTTGGTATTAAATTTATAGTTAAGATCCATTTATTACACCTTGTGATCCGTTTATTTGGCAATCGCCAATGGCAGTCAGCAGGATTTAAGAACATTTGTTGTTCGACCTGTTAGTCAAATGCGTTTTGTTAAAATATACTTTTTCACTCTTTTGGTCTTTTGGAAAATGTTGTTTGTGCTGTATTTAGACCCCTCTAACAAGAAATTTGTTTTGCATGCACACGTAAAAAAATTTCGGTTTTTATCCAACGCAATCATAGGTTTGAACGTTTTTTTTCAATTTAGACTTGTTTATATATATATATATATATATATATATATATATATATATATATATATATATATACATATATATATATAAACGCCTAAAAGTGTACACAACAACACCAATAAAAAAAGGATCTATAAATGTAATTATTTATAAATATTTCGGATAACAGATATCCTTCATCAGTAAATATGATTGTGATGTTGAATGAATGATATATCAGTCTACTTAGATTAAACTATAACAATCTTGAAATTCATACAATAAAAAAGTCAAACCGAACATCAGGTAAGACGCTTGCAATAATTCTAAATATGTGTTAAACACGACATAGGTTATATGACTAATTACAACAGAGAGTTCAAATATATGCTTTAAATAAAATTATAATGTGCGATATGAACTAGAACAATTCTAAAGCTTTAACAGTGACGACAGTTATGATGTTACAAGAACGATTGCGTCAATAAGAATTCCAAATAAACAGCACTGAACGATCTAAATTTGTAAATATTTCAAATTTCACAACGGCAGAGTAGTAACAACAGAGTCTGCGTATTTAAACATCGCAAACAAACGGCCGTTAAAATATAATAATAAATTTTGACTAAGGTTAACAAGTTGAACGTGGTTTCGGTACTTTTACATATCCTCAAAAAATTAAGCAATTTAAATTGGTATATTCAACAGATTTATTTTAGAGATGAGTAAGGTAAAGAAACAAAACAGAGACTGTAATAATAAGTAATATAACCCAAATGTGAAGCACTGCATGGAGTCGAACTACATCTTCATTTATCCCATTTGGTGCCAAAGTTGTTAATTTTCATCCAAAATCTTTCAGTGAGTCTATCCTCCTAGACCAAGCAGAGTTGTGGTCAATGATTGTAATGGTCAGTCGATTGAGATCTGCCTTAGTGTGGCCAGGGATCTCAAATGTCGACTGAGAGGGAGGTCTGGCTTGCATTGGTAGTCGCTACGATGACCGTTCATTCGTTTGTGAACGGCTGTTCTGACTCGCCAACATACTGTTTACCACATTTACACTGTAGAGATACATAACATTTGTAGTCTTGCAATTAACGCAAAATATGGTGTATTCTGTACCAGTGGAGTGACTGTTAAAAGTCTGGGTAACCAGTATTTGTTTGCAAGTCAGACATCGTTTGTTTCCGCAACCCTTGCAAGAGTCCACAGACGTAGAGCCTGCTTGAGAGGATAAATCAGCTCTCACCATCAAGTCTTGAAGGCTTTTGGGCCTACGGAAAGCCAGTACAGGTAACTCGGGAAAGATCTTTGATAGTGTATGATGTTTTTCGATTTCTTTCCAATTTTCGCGGATAAGGTGAGATAAGTTGTAAAATTTTGGATGGTAAGTCAACACAAAAGGCACCCTCTTGTTGACCTTTTTGACTTTATATTGTAAAAGTTTATCTCGGCTGATGTTGTTAGCACGAGAAAAACCTGTATCAATGTCTTTTCTTTTGTAGCCACGATGTTTTAGGTGACCGCTAAGTTCTTGTAGTCGTTTTTTTGCAATATCGTTGGTGGAGCAAATCCTTTTTATTCGTATGGCCTGGCTGTAGGGAATGCTCTTGGTGCAATGTTTAGGGTGACAACTCAAAGGAGATAGATATTGATGTTTGTCTGTGGGCTGGCAATACAGATCTGTAAATATGTTTCCATCCCTCACTTGCTTTGTAGTGTCAAGAAATGTGATCTTAGTGTCAGAGATTTCATATGTGAATTTTATTGAGGGATGGGCATCGTTGGCATGTTGAATGAACAAATTTAGTTCTTGTTCAGTATTATCCCACTTCATGTCAATATCATCGATAAATCGGAACCAAGAGAAGGGTTGATAAAGAGAAGAATTGAGAATTCTCTGTTCTAAATTCTACATAAAAATATTGGCATAAGACGGGCCATCTTTGTTCCAATTGCTGTTCCATTAACTTGGAGAAAGTGTTCACCATTGAATGTGAAGTTATTGCATTGTAATACCAAAGTTAGAGGCTGGATGAGACATTCAGTTTGTGGATGTATATATATATATAAATATATATATATAGGTTTGAACGTTGTTTTCAATTTAGACTTCTTTATATATATATATATATAGAAATCTATAAA